>OU426858.1:9067207-9112207 GCA_911387685.1 Dolichovespula media
TTCTCTTTTCTTTTTAACTCGACTCACTTTTCATTTTCTTGCGACTTGGCACACTCCTCCTCCCTTTTCGACCGTGAGCTCCTTACTTTCGGTTGCAAAGGAGGGATTAATGTAATCGATGGATAATCGCGAGTTAGCGCTATGTTATTTCGTTAGGAACGATAAAGGATGGAAATATAATCGTACGCATCGATTTGTTCGACTTACTTTTTTTTTTATTCTACGACGATCGACCATCCATCCAGCCAACCAGCCGAAAGATGGCCTTTGATGATCCCTCCTTTCGCACCTTTATAATTTCCCTGAAACACAATGATACCAAATTGCATACCGATTGCCCTTAATGTCCAATCTATTCGTCGATTATAATTTGATAACCGTTGTACCATAGGAACGTTCTAATTTTGTCGGAGGAACTAACGTGTTCCTCTCTACTAACGTAAATCATAATTTCGTAATGGTACCCATAAAGGTCATAAACGCCAAGTATATTCCTCTTCGAAAGCAAAATAATATTTATGCGAATGAATATACGGGATATTCCCGTCGGACTCACTATCTCATCCCCGAGACGTATTCTACGAGCCCTCCGGGTATTACTTAACATGCATGAAAACGTGCTGATACAACGAACGTACCGTCCGACGCTTCTAACGTCTCACTGTTAAATGATAACGCGGTTACGCGCGCGCGCGTGCAATCTATCGCACCGATGGTGCGTCTATGTACCTACGATTCCATTCCTCGGGCAGATAACACGAACGGATCTCAATCTTCGAAACAAATTGGTAAACGAGATTATCTCTTAATTATTGCGTTACGCTAAGAATTATTACAAACTATACGATAACAACGATCCTTCCTTCTCAATTTATACTTTCCTTCGGTATTGAAATAATTTGATCTAAAACAAACGTGAAATATATATTTTCGATTCGATTTCGATCTCGATGATACAAACACGTTCCTTTTATCATTTCGTTACTTTTAAGGGCCGTTTCCTACCATTTCCGTTTTAAAACGACGCCTTTTACAAAAGCGTCATCGAGACGAAAGTGACAAGTCGGTTTCTCGTGGTCAAACTTCGAGTACCGACGGATTTTATTCCTCGCACGCGTCATTTTGACACTCGCATTAGCGTGAAAGAAGGCGAGATGAAATCGCTACACCGAACTGCGACCAATCGGAACGGTAGTTGGGTGGAAGTCGAAGGCACGTAGATATATGCACAAATATATCTACGACACATACATATATATATACATATATGTGTGTGTGAGACGGGAGCGAGAGCTGCCAGATGACAAATCGTTGCCAGGCCAACCTGACAGCTTACACTCATTGGCCGTTATAACGGTGATAAATCGCTTCGGTACATCGGTACCTTTATGTCCGCGAACAAGATGTGTGTGCATTAGCGAGCCTTTTGACATTATTCCTACTTTATGCGCCTTTGTCTTTTCACCGAGGCAATTTAACTCCCGGCATAATTGCAATTAATTATCTCCCAGAGTACAAGTACTGCCGCTGCATATCTTTCTTTCTCTATCTCTCTCTCTCTCTCTCTCTCTCTCTCTCGTCTAGCGCTCGATGCAAAGCATTCGTGGCTGGAAAGCATTTGTAGCCTGCTGTGTAAACAGCCATTGATGAATCGTATCGGCTTGTAAGAGCAACCGGCAAAAGTTATTTAGAGTACGTAAATACGTGTGTATCTCGAGGAATTTAAGAAATATTTAAACCTCGTAGATGTTGAACACACGAAAACACACGAATGTATTTGCTCGTACCCGATGGGAGAATATTGTTATCAAACTTTTTATAGAATTCCATTTGATAAAACTTCGCGTAATTGAATTCGAGATAGAAGGATCAAGCAGATTTTATGGCTCGTATCAAAAGGGTTGTACCGTTGCTCAAAGACTTTAATCTTTGATTACGAGATAATCAAAGGAATGGGACAGAAAAATATGGCCGATGTTATCGCAAAAAGACCTCTGAACTTTTTCATCTCGTGCACCTTGTCATTAGGTACTTATTTATTATTACTCATAATTACCGTAAGTGATACACCACCACCGTCGAGTATGGAACTCGTTTCACGAATGAAAAACAAAAGGAGACGTGGGATTGTTAAACCGAACCTAACTAGCCCTCGCTACTTGAGAGAAGCCGAGAGATATATACGGAGAAAGGAAAAGGCTTTAATTAAAATTGATATTAATTATGCTCGTTATCGTACGATTCGCGTGGGTAATTCGATAATAATCTAGACGTAAAATAAATGCGACCATTTCGTATTCGTCGGACCATTTTAGATCGGCATGGTGCGTGTACCAACTTTAACATTTTTACGGTGATATGAAAAATTTTTAAATAATTAATACGTTCTTGAAACTGTCTTGGAACGCTTCGATTCGCTCGTAATGATATTTCATTTTAATCGAAGATTGCGAAAACAAAAGGAAAATGATTTTACTTTAAATAACGATATCTTTTCTTTCTCATTATTGAATCATTATTTCTCGAGATCGAGTGAACATCGATAAGGCACTTATGGAGATTATAATTTCAAGGAATTTTGCGTTTACAAAGACGACACCACCATAGAAGCTTCCGCGAGCGTGGACCTACCGATAACGAATCGACTCTTATCGGTTCATCATGCAACGAACGTGTGAATAACCGATAGGCGAGTTTTCGCAGCGAGTCATCGAGATTTTCCACGATCAGCGATAAAATTGATCTCTCGATCTTTCGGCATATATATATATGTGTGTGTGTGTGAGTGTGTGTGTGTATATATATATATATATGTATGCATGCATGCACGCACATATGTACTTACTAGCACAAGATCGTGTTCTCCGAAATGCTTCTCGAGAGATGCAATCTCCATTGAAAAGTTCCAGGAAGAGCGAGTGGATAAAAAAATATTGTCGAAGAAGGAACAGAGGCAAGTTCGTAAAAGCTAAGAATTCGTGGGCGTGGGCGATCCATCGCCGGTAAGAGAGCGAGTAAGGGAACGACACGAGAGAAAGAGAGAGTGAGAGAGAGAGAGAGAGAGAGAGAGAGAGAGAGAGAGATTTGATACCTCAGCGATGCATTTAACGATTCTAGAAGTGTCGCGAGAAGTGTCTCCCTTTTCTCCCTCTCTCCCTCTCTCTCTCTCTTTCTCTCTCGAATGTATATTAATAGGGATCGCGAGACGTTGGAAGGAGGTTGATTGAATATGTCACATGTCGAGCTCATAGATCTCTACGACGCCACGCAATGCACCGGCTCAGAACACGCACTTATATATACTTACACGTCTGACTGGCGCTTAGTCTTGGCAATGCATTACCAACAGCTTATCGAGGAGCGACAGTCCGAGTAAATCAATGAACGGGACACGCGGCATGGCTAATAATAATCGCGAGGGCTCGTTATTATTGTCGGTATATCTTTTAAATATTAGAAGAGAGCATTGCCACGAGATCGATCGTTTGCTAGCCTGGCGCCAATGATATTATCTCGATCGATCACTTTTCAGATCTCGCACTCCGCTCTGTTGCTCTTTTATTCGTTTATACGCTGACCGTGTCTAATTTCATCTGAAAGCAATTAAATAACGAGCCGTTTACTTACGCGAATATATACCAAGCGTATAAATATACCTATACGTTTATTATAGACGTATTTGAATAAAAAGAGAGAGAGAGAGAGAGAGAGAGAGAGAGAGAGAGAAAGAAAAGTATTATCAATCCGTTTAGAAATGTTTAGAAATGTTCTTCTCGTATAAACGATATAATATACGTTCGGTTATTTCGATGGTACGAGTCGCAAGGAGAAAGCGTTTCTCTCTTTATCTTTTTTTATTTCCTCTTTCGTTTGTTTTTACTTTTTCCTCTCTCTCTCTCTCTCTCTCTTTTACTTTCTTTCCTTTCGTAGGAACATTTGACGTTTATTATTTTGTCGTCGATACATAGGCAACTCTCGGATAACGAGAGTAGAGAGATAGGACCACGGACGGAGCTTACGATCGGCGTAATCTTGTTTTCCGTTCGCTCGTATATAAAGTTTGTATAATATCGTAGTGCCCACAGAGTGCTACGGCGATTTCAAATATCCCTAGAGAGCCGTAGAGCTTCTATGTACCTATTTTGTAGAAATGCGATCGTGGGACGACGCGTTACGCGTGCGATTGGATAATTTCTGAGCCTGGGAGAATTGATACGAGTTACCTCGGAAACGCTATCGTCGAATTTTTTCTTTTGAAATTACAAAACGTAGAAATCTACTTTGAATCTCACCTTTTGATCGTCCTTTTTCTCTCCCTCTCTCTCTCTCTCTCTCTTTATTTCTTTTACTTTATCTCCGAATGAGGTATCGGAACCGTCGTGTTCTTTTTTCGGTTTTTTCTTTTCACGAATAATTCCTGTCGCTGTACGCCGTAACTCCGACGATTTTTTTCTTCTCTCAATTTCGTTCGTCGATTTATTTCATCGGCGATACATCTCAACAAGCGGACGTAACGTTTTATCATCTCCTTTCGTCCGTAATGATCCTTACAGACGTCATGGTAATGAAATAAACCATTGTGCGATATTCCGAGTAACGTATTTGAACGTTCCCCGAGGGGGCGAAAAAGACGACGCTTCGAAAATCATTTTGATGATAGCTTAACGAGACAAACGGTTCCAACTTTTTATTTCGAGCTTTAAACGCTTTATCTTACGCCTTTCAACGTGGGACCTCTTAAATCGAACTTACGTGATCTTCACCCTCGTAGATCACGATTCCTCTTTTGATTCGTCACTTCTCTTAAACAACACAACGATCTCTTTTACGTTTCTCCGACATAATCTAGATTTTTTTTTTTATATGTATGTATGTATGTATATATATATATATATATATATATATATATATATATATATATATATAAAGTAAACTAATTTCCAGGTATTAGAGCCAGCAACTAGTTGTAAACGAACTGTAGTTTGAGAAACTTATTAACATTCTTCTTAATGAGACACGTAAGGGAATATAACTCGTTCGTATTAATCGCACGTTTAGAAAAGTCGGAAGTGAAAGTTGCAAATTATGACTCTTCGCGGACAATGAATTATTTCTCAAACTAGTATCGTCGAACGGTATCGTCGGGGATTAGAAATTGAAAAAATATTTTCTTCTTTTTTTTTTTTTTTCTTTCTCTTTCCATTACTTCAACCGCAACGATTATATTTATTTCCATTTAGCAAGTGACGCGTCGCTCGTGGATCGAGAGAAGTGGTTGTAATTCGAATAAGAATAAAAAAGGAAAAGGAAAAAAATAAAAGGAAAAGAAAAAAAAAAAAGACAAACAAACAAAAGACAAAGGAAAAAGGAACAAGGTGTCCGATACTCGAGTCGACATTCCTATTCACGGAACATGATTCGGAAACAAAAGATCTCACCCTTTACCTAAACAAACGTATCCCTTAAAAAAGGGACAGGATCGAGGCGCGAGAAGTATCTCGTCCCGTTTACACTCGAGTGGCGCTACGTGCTCCTTGAAAAACGATTCTCACAGTAATTATATGGATCTTCGAGATCTCGAAACGTAAACTGGACGGACGCGAGCAAACGTTCTTCTCGAGATTGGAAGAAAGGCCCCGGCACCGACACGACTACGTGTTTGCGTTCTCTGGCCCACGCATATTGTCTCGACGTGCTACGTGAAGAATCTTCGACCCTTTTTTGCTTATTCTTTTTTTCTTTTCTCCTTTTTCCTTTTCGTTCATTTTTCTGCCTCTCCTTCCCTCCTCCTCCTCCTCCTCCACCTCATTCTTATCTTCATTCTCGTCTCCTTCTTCTTCTTCTTCTTCTCACATCTTTCGTATTTTCGATTGGCACGAGCTCTCGAAGAACAGAACGTGCCGAAATTTTCTGAGGGTGCTCGAAACCCACCAACTTTTCGGCGGCTTTCGTGGATGACCTTTCGAAGAATCGAAAACGCACATACTCGAGGGAAAAAAACCTTTATTAAAAAAGAAAAACGATCGTATTTCGGCAAACAGACTTTTACCTCCCTTTTTTTTCCTTCTCCACGATAGAAAACATCCTAGAACGTTTCTATATTAGTTTATTCGAAGTATCCACTCGAGTCGAATACCCCCTTTCTTTCCTTTGTCGAAATAAGAGAATCTATGTGTGCTTGTTAGTATGTTGTAGATAGATAGGTAGATAGATAGATAGATAGATAGATAGATAGATAGATAGATATATATTCCTACGAGTTTACTTTGCCGTCGACGTGTTTATAATCGAATCTATTCATTCCTTATAAATATTCTGGACGAACGAAATATCGCTGGAGAAAAATAATTTGTTTGTTTGTGCTTTTTTTTCGGAGCGAGGTGAGGGTGGGGAGGGGGAGGGTAGACATTGTATGCGACTAGATAAATAAAAAAACAAAACAAAACAAAAACAAAATTGGTCTGTCAAAGGCGAGAGAGACAATGGTAAATCTTTGGAGATCAATGGTGAATCATCGAACCGGTCAGAATCCGATCCATGAATATGCTTTCATGCTTTCGAGCATACTAATGAAACGAGAGCGACGTGAAAAGCGACGTTAAGGGAGCCGTTTCGCGATAGGAACGACGATTTCATCGCCACGATCGAAACTAGGCTCGCTCGTTCGACGACTTTACGTTTCTCTCCGTACGGAAGAAGAAGAAGAAGAAAAAGAAGTCGTTCGATAAAGCTCGAAGATATCCCGTTCGATGAAACTTTCAAGGATCTCGTAAAGGTAAGAAGAGTGTAATTAAAACTTGGTTTATGCGCGGTAAAAACGTAATAAGCTCCACGCATGCGATCCTCGGAATCCAAGTTGGCCTTTAACGTCATCGAGCAAACCCCATGGGAAACATAAACGATTACTGAGAAATCGATATCATTGACGGGATGCAAATATTTCGCGATTCCTTTGAACGATTTTTTCTTTCTTTTCTTTTTGTGTTTTTTTTTTTTATTATTATTTTCTTTTTCTTTCTTTTTTTTTTGTGTAAGACCGTTCATACTCATGAAAAAATGAAACTTTCGAAATTTCCCAGAAATGCATACGTACTACGCGTGCATTACGTATCAAGGATTTAAAGAATATTTCGAAATGTCATTTAATCGAATGGACCATCAAATTCAAAACTTTTCTAACGATTCTTACGATGATTCAACAATGATTCGTAGGAAGAAGAAGGAACAACCGAAAAAAAAAAAAGGAGGAAATTACGGAGCAAGATATCTCAAATATTTCTTTGACTGTTAAAATAGATAGAGGAAAGGGAGTATTTGAAGAACGGGAAGAAGAATGCGTTATCTCGTTAACGAAGTACCAGATCTCGAGCTTTGTAATTCGTTTAACATGGGCCATAGTAAAAGGCACGTAGTCCAGTTTGAATGCACGTTAAACGAACGTGCATTCCTAACATTGTCACACGGCACATTAAGCTTCGTTGTTGTCAACATGCGACCCGTTTCAATTCGTCTCGGCTTCGGAAAAGGAAGAATTAAATGTACCGGTTACAACGTAGATCGGTCAATTATAATATCTTGCGAAAGAGGCAAGTATGAATCGATATTTTTAAACGGCGTGCATTCGATCGTAATACGAAAAGAAAAGGAAAAAGAAAGAAAGAAAGAAAGAAAGAAAGAAAGAATGAAAGAATGAAAGAAAGAAATATAAACGCGACGTATAAACGTCAATCAAAAATTAATATAGAGCTTAAAGGTTTAAAAGTGAAATTGACCGATCGCGTTTGTAAATTACTTATGCAAAAACAACAAAATAATTATATAAGCGTCGCGACATTGGTGTCGATCGCATTGATCTCTAAGAGGAAAATAAAATGTTACGAAAATACCGAAAGACAAAGTAAAAAGGGAAAAAAAAGCAAGCAGATGGAAATGGAAGTGGAAGGTGATCCATAAGGGCACGACTATCGCGAAAGGCGCGGAACGACTTTACGTGGCGCGTTTCTTGACAGGCTCTTTCTCTCTCTCTCTCTCTCTCTCTCTCTCTCTCTCTCTCTCTCTCTCTCTTTTACACACACACACACACACACACACACACGTACACTTTCTGAGAGTAGCCGTAAGATCGTGGGCGGCGGTGGAGACTGCGCCCGCCCGGAGTCGGATTACTCTGTCGCAAAGAGCGAAGAACGACGGGGCCACCCCTTTTAACGGTGGGTGCCTTTTTTTCGCCGGCCGATGGAGAAGCGTCTCTAATCGATCTCGAGTCTCGGACCGGCGACCCATAAATTTGCTCGACACCGAAGAGAAATGCTTTATTGTGACGTTTTATTTTCGGCCTTTCCAACGCGCCGCTATTCTACACGCGAATATCGATTGACGAAGAAAGGAGGAAAGAGAACGAGAAAATAGTTGACCCTCTCGACGTTCAGTCAATTTTTATTTTTTTTCTCGTCTTTTTCTTCTTCTTCTTCTTCTTTTTTCTTTTAGGGTATTTTACTTTATTTTTTTTTTTTTTTTATTTACTTCTTTCTCTCGTAAAATTAGAACAGAGAAAAAAATCTAGAAAAAAAAATCTATAACGTCCGATCGGATCGATCGAGAATCAACGGATCGAGATGATTACGTGTATCGATTGCGTGCTTGAAATACTATTCGATTATACGCTCGAGATGTGCACAAAATAATGGAATTAGAGCGAGACCGGATCGAGCCGTAATTTCTCGAACCGTTGGCTCGCCTAACTGTGTATCATTTGCATAGAATAAAGTGATCCATCAATATCGATCGCGTATCTTTGACCCCGTAACAACAGTTTAAATTGTCGCTGATATAATATGACTTCGAATTAAACTCCTGGCTCATAGCTTATTTCTTTTCTTTTTTCATTCTCCTCCTTTCATTCTTTCATTCATTCATTTATTTGTTTATTTGTATTTTTTCTTCTTCTTTAATAAATAATTTTACCTTGAGTAAACTGACAAAGAAGAGAGCGAAGAAGTCCACCTTTATACGGTCCCAGTTTGATGACACTCATTAATGGTATTTATAGGTCCTTGGAATATAAGGAACTCGCGCGTTAATTTATGAAAATGTATGTTAAGCATTAAGACGAGACACCATTGCGAGATTGCATCGAGTTGCGGGTCCACGTGATACTCAACGATAGAAATATTCCAGCGATTCACAAGCAACCATTTCAAAGTTTGTCGATTAATTAAAGAGTCGCTTTCGAAGGGCGACACCTTGTCGTGATAACTTTTCGGTGCCACTTTCACAGTGGATTTTTTTTTACACGTTCGCATTATAAGCATTTAGATTCGAGTTAAATTCCGAGAGAAGAAATTCTTTCTCTCTGTCTCTCTCTCTCTCTCTCTCTCTCTCTTTATGGTGGGTTAAAATTATTACATCTGTCAATCGAGAACTGGCGTTACATGTAAACGATTTTTTTTCTCTTCTTTTTTTTGAATAATCTCACAAGGAAAAATTCGAGATAAATATTTGTACGATAATATAACGAGCTATCGATCGATCGATCGGTCGATCGATCGTAAAGATCAAGAATTGTGTATACGATTTAATTAACAATAGATATTTATACTTAATGAATATTTAGAGGCCCTTTCAACGGCTTTCATTAACGACGTCGCTGTCACACTTGGCCAACATCACTCGTAGCTCGGTTATTCAAAACGGTTTAAATCTCGGATTAGAACGTGAATTACAAACGAAGGAGGATGTAGATGACGATGGTTAAGCCTTTTAAGGTCGTAATTTTGAAACATTTGAGAAGATGTATACGAGCACGGTAGCCATATGCGCGTCCTCGAAATGGCAGTGAAAGCGAAAGAAATGTGGTACTCGCGGGGATTAGAAGTTGAGAGTTGGGTTCTAGTAAGGGATGTCCTCGCGTGTAAATCAGTCGACAAGGTCGAGAAAAACTCGCTCGAATTCGAAACACGTAGCTTGTTTTACGAGCCGAGGTACGAGAGAACCGTACTTTTAACCTCTCGAGTTCGCTTCCCTAAACAGAATAACACGTGGTCGAGGAAAAGTTTTGTGAGAAAGAAAGGAAGAAACTAGAGATTCGTAAAGACCCACACTATTCATCTCTCTCTCTCTCTCTCTCTCTCTCTCTCTCTCTCTCTCTCTCTCTCTCTCTCTTCACTCTTTTCTATTTTCTTTTCTCCTATTTTTTTTGTTTTGATTTTTATCGCAATACGAGCGCGTTCCTGTTCCTTGTTTTCCATCCGAAAAAAAAACAAAAAACAAAAAAAGAAAAAAAAAAAACAATAAACAAAAAAATAATCGTCCGAAAGGCGAGCCTCGTTACGCGCACGTAAACGAGATTTGATTTACGAGCTTACGAATTCTCTTCGTTTATTCTCCACCGTGCTCCTCTCTCTCTCTCTCTCTCTCTCTCTCTCTCTCTCTCTGTGGTTTCTAAAAACAGTCACGCTTGGATACTCCATACTCCTAACAATCGGTCAGATCGATTGTTTCTCCTTTTTCATTTCGGGACGAAGGTTACGGGCGTACGGTTGCTCCTGTTACGTTCGATCGACGATCAAAATTGAATCGACCGGTAATAATAATAAAAATGTTCCTTTGATCGTTTTCGTCGAAATAAAAAATAAAAAAAAAAAAGAAAGAAAAGAAAAGAGGTCCACATCGCGATGACCATGAATTTGAAGATAAATCCATGGCCAACAGACACGCTGGCGAATGAAGTCGTTCGGGCAGAAAGGAAAATATATACATCGTCGTTCGTTTATGCTAGTCCACAATCGTGTCAACATGGTTCTCGGTTATCTACATACATCCAAAGAGAAAGAGAGAGAGAGAGAGAGAGAGAGAGAGAGAGAGAGAGAGAGAGAGCGAGAGAGAGAAGAGAAAATAGGTGGGGGTGAGGAGTGGGAGTGAAGGGAGAGAAAAAGGCGAAACGAAAAGAAACAAGAAAAAAAAAGAGAAAAGAAAAGAAAAAAGAAAAACCCTATGCGAAAGTCCACGTGGTCGTGGTGCACCTCGAGCTTTGACGAAAAAAAAATTCGACATGTGTACGGACGGACGGTGGTCGGTCGGAAAGAGAAAGGAGGGTGCTGACCCCTCGCTACGGGGTGCACAGCGGGGTGCCGTTAGCTCTCGCGTCTTTAAACTCTGTTTTAAACCTATCTCTGAACGATGTCCCGTTGCTCTCTCTCTCTCTCTCTCTCTCTCTCTCTCTCTCTCTCTCTCCACTCTTTCATACACCCTTTCACGTTAGCTCGTGTTTTCTAGGTGGCTTGCCTTGTACGAGATTATATGTCCTAAGGGACGAGGATCCCTTTGAGAAATCCCGCAGACATATAAATTTCTTTTCTTTCTCTCTTTCTCTCTCTCTCTTTCTCTTTATGCATTTCTATATTCCCAAGTCGCGTGCTAACTTCAATTTTGTCGGGTATATAATAAAAAAGGAACAAGGAGAAAAAGAGAGAGAGGGGAAAAAAGAAGTACGTACTTCTAACATAAAACGTACAAATTTTACAAAGGAAATTGTCGAGGTAAAATGTAAAAATGAGGTGTTAAGGGAAATAATTAAGAAAGGGGTATAATTAAAACACCTATACATTTTTACGATTATATGTTTATCTCTTACTGATGCGAATACAAAATATGTAATTATGTAAAACGCGACAAGCGGTATATAATTAACTACTCGTTCGTGTCCTAATTAATTACCATAAATCTGTAAGCACGATACGAACAATCTTTGAACGTTTAATGTACGCGGAAAAAGGTTGTCAGTTTTCTGCCTCGGCGATGTAGAAAAGTGTTGTATGGGAAAGTAAAATGGCGTACATAGAAACGGTGGTAGGCCGAAGCATGTACATATCTCTCTCTCTCTCTCTCTCTCTCTCTCTCTCTCTCTCTCTCTGTCATATCCATACTTGTCGCAGAACTATCAGGAGCTTGCGATTATCGATTATTCGTAAGATCCTGCGGTGAGCCGAGAGAAGAGGCTATAAATCACGTCGTTGGCGATCGTTGCAACGGCAACGATCGTTCGCTAAACGTGTATGAAGCAACAAAATTCGACGAAGGACTTTACGTGCGACCGCGTTCTTGCGTTTCTGGCGCCATTAAATGGCAGGTCTGGCCAATAGCGGCGCATAAGTGCCGGCAGTCGTATTTGCATACTCAGTTAGCGGCATTCCAGACGCTGAGGAGGTATATAAGAGTTAGGCGTGTAAGCGCGGAAGAACGCCAAAGATATCGATGGAAATCCGTTCCGTTCGGGAGAAAAAAAAAAGTCATCGTTTTACCCGCGAAACCTTTTTTTCGATCTCCTTTTACCTTCTTCCTTATTTTCATTCTTTCTTTGTTTCTTTTCCTCCTTCATTTCTTCCTCCTTTTATTCCCGATAATAGAGTTCGTCGTATCATAGCAAACGATCTACGCCACGTCCTCTCCTCAAATTTCTTACCAACACGCGTTTCCTTCTTCTTTCTTTTCTTTCTTCCCTTTTTCTTTTCTCTTTCTTTTTTCTTTCCTCTTTCTTCGTACAACAGAGACAATTACGTTACTACCTGTCGCGTAGTTGTTGAAGTGTGACCGTTTCCAAGCGATATTTTTAGCGCCATTAAATGCTCAACCCAGTCAATAACTATTTGCCGTTTGTGCATTTGCTATTCAGTTAACCAAATTCCACGTGCTAAAGCAACGGTCAACCATGAACGACTCTAACTTCCGCCATTCTTTGTCCACAATTTTTCCGAATGCCAAAAGATCATAGTTCTTTTTTTTTTTTTTTTTTTCTTTTCGATGATTCCTATGACGCGTTTAATATTCATCCCGTCCGGTGAATCACGCTTTGTAAAAACGTACGTATACTCTGAGGAGACGGGGGACGGGGAGAGGGTCATAAAATAATCGTTACTCATCAGGGTAAATGCAAATTCGTTACGACGTATGGAACTCTTCAAATATATATGTATATAAAAATGTATATATATATATAAATGTATACGTGAAAGAAAGAAAATCGCGTGCTCTCTTTTTCCTTGCTGTCGCATTAGTTAAGGTCGAACGTTCGTCATTCGGATAAATTATTACGCGTATCTATCGGTATCAAAACGTAAATTATTGTACGTTTATTTTTCCACGGTTCTCGTCGAGTGAGAAACGCGGGCTTACATTTCGTATTAAATGACTCGCAAGGAAATGTGTTATCGTGTCCGTTGAATTATTTATAAAGGCTATTGAATTAGAATGTTCCGATATTCAAGGCATATTCGTCATATTACACGTCAGGGGGTATAGCGCGATAAAATTTAGCCGTTAATTCATTTGTATCTTCGCTCGTGATCGCAACAACCTAATTACCTGCAATTTAAGAACCACGGAACTTTATCGTATATATTTGTGTGCCGTATAACGAAGCTCTAAGTTTGGCCTTAGCTACGAATAAAATTTTACGATGTATAAAACGATTTTAGGGATCACTCATGTCGACATCGGTTAATACAAATATTATCTTACTCCTCTTATCAAAAGGAAAAATGTTTATCCAGCGTTCATTATCAGCCGATTATCGTTTTAAGGAATTCGATAATATTCGGTATATCGGACGATGTAAGTACTTAATTAATTTACAAACACTTCCCCTTTATTCGAACGAGTCGACGAGATAACGGCGAATTTCTTACGACGAAGTAACATCGAATAAATCGGGATCGGTACTTTCTCAGAAAATGACATCGTTAACTTCTCGCTCGTGAATAGATGTGACGTTTTATCGTCCTATCGTTCTTCTTCCCTTCTAACGTATTTCACGAGCTCGTCGCAAATCGTAAGCCTCTTAACGGGACAAAATTTGGACTCTCCGAGCGGGCTAGCTAGCAAGCTAGCTGAGCACGCGCGCGCCCCAACGTCCCTGTAATCCGTATTTACTCGTCGTAAGTTTTCGAGGAATTTAGAGAACGATAAAAGCCGACAGGAGGACGGTCGTTTAACGCGAAAGAGCTCGCGAGGGAACAACGGGAACGATTCCATCCGGGGAACCTATGCTAATTTATGCTCCTGACATTTTCTTTTTTTTTTTTTTTTTTCATTCATCTATGCATGCATGTACGTATGAAACGACTTTTAATACGTCAAACCGAATGACGATCGATCGATCGATCGATCATAATACCCGATGTAAATTATTACCGTTTACATATGTAAAAGAAGGAAAAATATCGTGTCAAATACGCACGAACGATCGATCCGGTATTAACTATATATCGTTCGTGAAAGCGAACGAGGAAATTAACGAAATATTCGATTTTTCGAGCGACATCAACCTCGATTTTTTCTTTAACGATTTCGTCCACCACGGCGGAGTCGATCTTTTTTTCGAACGTAATGGCGAGCCAAGACCGTCGTCGTCATCGTGGAACGATTTCTTGCTCGGATTAAACAGCGTGACCAGGCGGATTTTCATTCCGTCGTGGAATTCGAGCAACGAGTTCGATGAAAGACTCGACGAGAAATATACCGGAGGATGAAAACAAGGACAAAGAGAGAATTATCCCTACGGATCTTTACGAGTTCATTCGAGAGGATTATCGACGATCGTTCGATCCTTAATGAGCGACAATTTCTTATTTCTTTCTCGTTCGTTGGTATTAATTCGATCTTCTCGAAGGAACCTTCGTATCTCACGAATCGCAAATGCGTCCGTATCGTTGATCCTTCACGAGTAGGGTATTACAAAAAAAAAAAAAAAAAAAGAAGCAAAGAGAAGAAAGGAAAGAAGAAAAGAAAAACGATCCGAAGAATTTGTAAGAGAGCTAACAAGATTTTCAGGCCCTTTTGTAAAACAATTGTCGCGTCTAAGAGTAGGCATATGTCGAACATATGACGTTCCTTCCCTTCGAAGAAATCACCGAGTAAATTTATGTCAGTCTTCAACTGTGGATTAACATAAATCGCGTGAATTCGCTCATTTCCTAATAAAAAAAAAAAAAAAAAAAAAAAACCATCGACGTATACGTACGTAAAAGGTTAGAATTATTATACGCACGTTTGTAATATAATACATAAATAATTATGCCCGTGTATTATACGTCTAGATACATTTTTCATTCGCTTCCATTACGTATTAGAATCGGATCGATGAATAATGCATCGATTTCTATGGGTCGATACACGTCCGTCCTATCAGAATATAGTCGATTCCTCGAATCCATGCCCATATTCAAAGCAATTTACGTCCTACCTAACATCCCCTAATTCCATGCATTTCGATGCAAACTATCTCTTAGGGGTTGCCCAAAATGACTTTTTTCATCTTTATATCCTTCTTACCTTGTAATAAAAATGAATATTCCAAATTGTTTGAAAGAAGATGGTCGACGAACTCATATAATCTCTGTATCAACGAACGAGGTTTCGGTTTCATTGGGTCATTAGTACCGCTAATTGCTTTTTCTTTTTTTTAATTTATTACCGAGATAATAGATGCGAGCGTGTATGAATCATTGTTTACGAAAAAAATATCATTGTTTCCACACGACCTGGATTTCGAGTGATCTCTTTCCTCGAAAAAAAAAAATAAAATTGTGAATCCGAATTTACGAGAGAATCGAAAGAGCCAAGAGGCGGTGCATTAAATATATTATTATACGTGGAACTCGCGACAGAGAGAGAGAGAGAGAGAGAGAGAGAGAGAGAGAGCAATGCCAAAAATGGCTTAGAAAATAAGATTTAATCGGAAACGAACCGAGTACACTTGCAAGAAACATAATCTTGTCGTAATCTCTACTCTCATCGATCGGTTATATCTCTTCGTATTAGAATCATCGAGGTCGTTTGAAATGCAGCTGGCGATCGATCGATCGATACAAATATTTCCACACGTTTTATAGGATCGTTGGGGAAGTAGAGGTGTCTCGCGGCTTACTCGTTTCTCAAAGAACACGATCTCTCTCTCTCTCTCTCTCTCGCTTTCTCTTTCTTTTTCTCGCGAGCAGTTGGATGTGTCTACTTTACATCCTATTCGATCGTAACGAGTGACAGTCTCGGTAACGAGATACGATGTTCCCCTTACGAAAAGCGTAATCTCGAGATCGGTTGCCTTCGCGTACTACTTGGCATCGAGTCGCGTTATCAAAACGACAGCGAGACCAAATGTGGCGTCGTAAGAGTGAAAGGGTGGCGCGGGTAAGAGAGAAAGAGAAAATGAGAGAATCTACAAGCCGGAACTCTTTCTTCGTCTTCCTCCTCGTCTCCATGAGCGATACGATGTGAGACAAGAGGGCTTACGTATCTAGAGTAATTTACCTGTCGGATTATCACCACGGAATCGCGTCTCAATTACTGCACTGTCACGACGTCTGACAGTTCTACACAACTCCGATGTCTTTTGCTCTTTCTCTCTCTCTCTCTCTCCCCCCATCTGTTTCTCTCCGTCTCTCTACTCCAACTATATTACTCTCTTACTCTCATCGAGCAAAGGAAATCGATGCCACTCCGATAATATCGGACGAGTTTCGTAATTCAATTACTTTCTGATTGTCCAGGTATTTTGCTTCGAAACTTCACCGAACGGGCTGACACGAAATAAGATAAGAAGAACGTAACGGAATCGCGCGTTGAAAGATTTTTAATAATTTTAATAAGAGAAAATTATAACTCAGACCGTCCTCCGGCCAAGATGATAAATCGTTATGCTAACGTTCTACTTCTCGTAGCTCGTTAATCGATTCCTTTTTATATCATTACACCTCACAAATTAACTCTCATTAAATTAATAAGAAAATAAACGAACCGAAGGATATATCATAAGTCGACGAGCTTAAACTTTCTTAGACGTTCGAATACGATTGATTTATACTTCATGAGGCACGATCCGTCTCGGTTTATACTTACACTTGCCATCGTAGACAAAATATTAGCAATAAATGATGATACTTGGAACCCATTGTTCAAGTCCGAGAAAATTGAAACCGATAACGCGGGGATTGAAGAAGGAGCGGCGAGGAGGGGCGGGGTACGGGGAGGGGGAGGGGGGACCACGCTAAAGCTTAAGTATCGAACGGCGCGATAAGGAAAACGATCTATCGGATATATGAGCCGTTGATTTTGAAAGTGGGGCAAGTCCATTTTACTTTATTGCTAGATATTCAATGGTTTGTATTCGAATGGGTTTAAAAAATATTTCTAAGCGGTAATAGATTTATTTATTATTTTTTTCTTCTTCCGATCTCATTTCATGCAAATTTAATATGGAATAATGGTTATCCGTGTCAGGTCAAAAAAATCACGGCTTTGGTATGCGCCCCAATGGACCTGCCTCGCTTTCAAAATCAACGCGCAATAAATATCGTTCTTGAAATAAATTACTAATGACAAATTTATAACGACGTTAAAAGATATTTATTGCGAATTGATTGATAACATACATTTTAATGTCAATTTGTAATAAGAATTAGCTTTGACTATTTCATTCGTTTTTTTTCTTTTTTTTTTTTTTTACGCAAAATGGACTTGCCCCACTTTCAAAATCAACGTGTCGTATATTGCCTTTGGTATTCTTTAGGATCGAACGTTGATGATGGAAATGAAAGAAAATAAATAAACGCACAATTGACAGGCAATATACGATTCGTTACTTTAATTCGCTATAAGTAGGAAAAGTCAAATTTTTCGTCGAAAGATGTAGGATCAGGCGAAATATTAAAGGAAGGTTTTTGAACTACGTACGCCTTGAAATCTTACGACAGTTTGACAAGTGAGCCTAAGAGTTTCCTTAAATAAAAACCCACTCGTTTCTCTTATCGCTTGTCCTTATCGATTCAACTTACAAAGGTACAAACAAATCGTTCTCTAAACGACAAGCCCGTACACTAATTCATTCGAGAATGCTCGCGCCGATAAAACACTGCCTGACTGCGAAGCCACGTGGATATGATAAATAGATCCGGCAGTTTTACGTTGAAATTTAAATGCTTGAACGATGAGCCACGCGACGAGTCGATCGTAAAGTGTCGTGAATATCCATTTATAGAGAATGTTAAAACGGAATTTCTACGTATGCCTGTTTACTTTTCTCTCTCTCTCTCTCTCTCTCTCTCTCTCCCTCACTTTGTCTCTTTTTCCTGTTCCTCCTCCTCCTCTTCTTCTTCTCATACGACGAGTCTCGCGTATTTATTTTCCATTTTAAGAACCAACGAATACGGAACGATCGACTAATTAATTTTAATTACTCGTCGAATATAGCGGTAATAGTCGAAAAAAATGTGAAAAATTTACCACCTAGAATATCGTATAAACTTCGTCATTCATCGTTCATTCATTACGTCCGAGCGTACTTAATGGGAATTCTTTCCCTTTCATTTATCAGGAATGTGTCCTTAGGTCGGGCCGACCGTCGTTGTCCCTTCTGCTAGAGATAAAAGAAAAAGAAAAAAGAAAAAGAAAGCAGAAAAATAGAAAAAGTGCTCTTTTCGTTCGTGGCGAGAGAAAATAGCCGAAGGTGCATCTGCGGTTCGGATGCAGAGAGAAAAGGGGGAGAGAGAGAGAGAGAGAGAGAGAGATAGTCTATCTAACAAGCCGCTCTGAAATTATGCAAGGTGCAAGGAACGCGTTGTTTGTCTAACGATCGAAAGGATAAATACGAGGTTCCGTAGGAAGTAGCAATTATGAGGAGGCCTGTCTTTTTGTGAAATTATGTACGGCTGCCGAAGGCAGACTGCCGTTTATTGGTTCGATCTATGGTTAATGATAGACGGACGTATGTCGATTGCCACTGTCCATCGAAAAAATGTAATAGCTCTTACTTACGGTTAGTAAATGTTTGTGTATATACGTTTGTGTGTGTACGAGTCGCCTAGTCCCCTTAGTCAACTACGACGAACTCGTGCAAGAGAAACGTGTCGTTCGAGAGATAGACATATAGCAAAGTAACTATCGATAGAGTAAAAGAACGGTCCCTGAAAGTAGGCAAAGCAAAGATCTCTTATTCAACGTGATGAGTCTTGGTAGTAGTAACAATGTGTCCTTGGCAAGGACCAACGACGTTTAGATCAGAAGAGAGAAGAGATTCACACGCGAGATCACGCAGCGGGAACAATGGACCCCGTTGTTCACGATCCGTAGCCACTAATCGCGTCAAAACACGCGTTAAGGATCATCCTGGCCGACAGCCGACAAACAGAGACGGCAGACCGGATGGACGGACGGACGGATGGATGGACGGACGGACCGACGGACCGACGGACCGACGGAACGAAGGAACGAAGGCGGACAGACGCGAGCGGTGAAGAGAAACCATGTTGATGCCTGCCGGCTTTAGATCAGGTTGAGTGAGTTGTTTCTCTCGAATCCATCCTCCCTCCTGTGCTCGGACCACCTCCTTCGTTTTCTCTCTTTCTCTTCCCTTCCCACCTCTTCTTCTTCTTCTTCTTCTTCTTCTTCTTCTTCTTCTTCTTCTCTCTATATACTCGTCCGCTTCTTCAAGATAATGCTCGGCTACTCCTCGACTACTTTTCTTATTCGAGCTATTCTACTCGTCTCGAAATTCAAATTTTATGGTTAAGAACGAGTCGATCGTTTCATACGAGATAGGAGAATACCATGATATTACGACGGTGGAATGAAGTATTTAATCGATTAACGTTAATACAATAATTTTCATTAGGTACTTTTATACTATTGGGATAACAGGCAAATTTGTATTATATATTCCTTGACCAGGTGTGACGTTGTTCAAATGCGTTCGAAACCGAGCATAAACAATCGCGGCTAGATCAGGAGTAAGCCATCCACGGTAGTGAAGGAGGGGCGTTTGGTAGGAGGACGGTAAATTCTCATGTGGATAAATTACGAGGTGAAGATAAATCGTTAAGGTGGAGTCTGAAAATCGGTAGGCGGTGTTAGAATTCTAGCTGCAACTTAGCTGCCCACGCAGCTTCACCTTCTTATATAATATGTACGTGTATGTAGAAATATATATATATATATATATATATATATATAAATATATATATATATATTATATATATATATATATGTTTATGTACGTACTTACGTACGTATGTACAACTAACTCATACTTATAGATATTCTCGGAACGATAATTGTTAGCGACTTTAAAAGCGCCAAGAAAAGTGACGGGACCGTCGTATTGTCTTGTAAGAGTGAACGCTTCTTAACGAGCGACCGTGGAACGATGAAATTCAATTCTAAATGACTTGAATCTCATCCGAGATTAGGTACGTGACGTGAAATAAACTCAGGAGTAATGCGTTTTACGGTCCCTGTCGTTCTCTCTCTTTAACTCTTACGGTTCTTTACGCCCGGTTACGGTTTTGATTGCGCTATTAAACGATCGAGAAACGGAAAAAAGGGGAAAGAAGAAAAGAAAGAAAGAAAGAAAGAAAGATGGAAGGAAGGAAGGAAGGAAGGAAGGAAGGAACGAACGAACGAAAAGCTCATTGTTCTAATTTGATTTTCTCGAAACGCGTTGAACGATTTGGAGAAATCGGAAAAAGTTCACGAAACGTATGAACGTATACGGAAAAAAAAAAAAAAAAAACTATTCGACCGACGAGATATTGATAATCATCGAATAAAAATATCGCAGAATCCTTTTGATAATAAGCTCAGTGACGATTTTACTCGTGGCGTTTAAACGATCGTTCGATAAAACTCACCCTCTTGAAGGGAGCAAGCACGCACGTCGTCCTTTGGTCTCGTTGACCGAAAGATTTACGAGCAACGGGGAGACTCCGAAGGAGGAACTGCCACCGTGCGTTTGTGATACGCCTCGTGGATCGCCAACCGAGCGGAAATAAACGTCTCGTAAACCTGCTCGGCGCTTAAGAGCCGACGCGCGAGGCCTTTTCATATTTTTTTCTTTCCTTCTTTTTCTCTCCATCTCTCTCTCTCTCTCTCTCTCTCTCTCTCTCTCTCTCTCTCTCTCTTTCTCTCTCTCTCTCTAGTAGTCCTGAACGTGGGCCTCATGCAAACGACGATGCTGCGGATCGTTCGGAGAGCGTGATAGAAAAAGAGAAAAAGAAAGAACCAGCTTTCCGCGAGTTTCTTCCTCTCGGACTCGCAACGAATCGTGTCTTGATAAAAGTAGCTCGTACGACCGACTCGATCAACGACCCTTCTGTTTTTCATATCTCACCCGGATAATTGGATCGCGCGATTCTTCTTTTTCTTCTCTTCATATTTCTTTCTTTTTATCGAATTTAACGTTTTCCATTAATTTCCATTTAATTAATCTTCAAAACTTGAAAGAGGCGGGAGGGATTACTTTGCAATTTTCACGTTCGTCGACTCCTTCCTTTCTCTCTCTCTCTCTCTCTCTCTCTCTCTCTCTCTCTCTCTCTCTCTCTCTCTCTCTCTCTCCTTCTCTCTTATCGTTCATACGATAATATATAAAAGGGTCTTTACTCCCATAGTAGAAACTCTAAAAGGATTCGCAAATTTGAAATTATTCTCTTCGTTTCGGTAGGAGGATCGAATGAGCTCGTTAGTAAGATTACATGTAATTGAGGAAAAAAGGATTTTTGTACTCTTTCCCTCTCTCTCTCTCTCTCTCTCTCTCTCTCTCTCTCTCTCTCTCTCTCTCTCTCTCTCTATCTTCATCTCGTAATTCGCACGAAATCGAAATATTCGCGAGTTATACTAATGGCGCGAGAGAGAAGCAACTGGGATGACCAGTCGGGGCTCATATAACGACCGTACACCGATATTATCTCGCTCATGTAAACGCGCATTGAAAAGCGGTTTAAGCGTTCGTTCGATATAACCGAAGAGAAGAGAAGAGAAGAGAACCGAAGCCGTCATGCGATATATAGATACATAAACCGAGCCACTCACCAAAGCGGATTCTAACGAGTCATCATCGGTGTATCCGTGCCGAAGGGCTCGCGGATCGATCGAGGAGGACCCTCGTCGATGTAAGGTCCGACCAGATGGCTATCTGAGTTATAGCACGAGGCATGACTTCTACGTCGCGTTATCGTACCCTTCTATCCTAGTCCGAGCAATTTGCTACACCGTCCAGTCTAAACATTGAACCTCCGATCTCTCTGGCAATACAGGTAATACATACGTCTCTGACGATATACCGAACGGATATGGATGGATGGATGGATGGATGGATGGTATCGATATTCGAAATCTCTATTTGTAATTGATATCTTTTAATCGCCATTATACTCGTGAGATTTAACTGATAGTATTACTCTTTTCGCGATATATCTTAGTCGTATAAATATTTTTTGAACGCGATTGTATTGCGGGTATTGGCGGATGGGGGGAGGGGAGGGGAGGGGAGGGCAGAGGAGAGGAGGGTAGAGGAGGGATGGTACGGATTTTGATAAGCGATCGATAGACCTGACGAAACATTTCCAAATGTTTTGATGTCCAACACCTACCTACGAAGGCTATCGGATTATTATCGGGATACTACGCAATGGGAATATCTATATAAGGTATGACCACTGAAGCATGTAACGTTGCAGGGCGTCCTTAATTAATGACACGCCTTTTCATGCATGGTATTCGTGCCAATAATAATCACTCGACGAGAAACACGTTTTCTAAACGGGAGGCATCGTTGCTACGAGACAATACGAATCTATAAATCATATCTTAACTCGTGAACGCTCGTAATGAATGGGATTTTATGTCGAGTGAGAAAGCGAAGGAGTATTGAGAGAGAGAGAGAGAGAGAGAGAGAGAGAGATAAAAAGAAAAAGAAAAGAAAATATATGTGTACCTAAGTGTAATCGATAAGGATTGGTTAAAGTCTCATTAAAATTTGCTTCATGCTTTTCGTTGTATTATAGTATCGCAACGTAACTGTCAGCTTGATTGATTTACAAGCGGTGATCAAAGAAAATCACAAACCTTGTGTCAACATTCATAACGTTATCTATTTTTCCAGATCGATAGCCTCGTCCGATCTTAGTCTTTCATCGAACTGGATGCTTCCGTTTTGTCATCGTCCTTTGATTGTTCTCTCTTCGATCGATCAAGATTTTAACACATTGATAAATACGAGAGGATGTTGACAATAATCGATAAAGTTGTATTGTATTATACATTTAAAAAAAAAAAAAAAAGGAAATTCGAGTTTCGAAACTGAAATCTGACGGGGCTATTTTTTCTTTTCTTCTCTCTCTCTCTCTCTCTCTCTCTCTCTCTCTTTCTCTTTCTCATTAGAATCAATTTCAAACTTTACGAACGTAATAAAATTTGATTAGGTCAACAATTCCCATGGTAGAAGGCAAGTTCAACCAAGAAAAGAGAAAACTAAGAACGACCATGTGAACGACGATCGCAACCAAGAATCTCATTATCGGTCAATATAAGTGCCGTTGCGATTAGAAAGCGTAGTAAAAGTTGCATTAAGATCATAATTGATTGAACCAACTCGAGATATATCGATAACACGGACCTATCGTTCTTTTGGTCGACGTTTCGGCATCGATGGGACGATTTTCCCACGAGTTTCACGTATTCGCCGGGACGATCCATTCGATAATTGTACTAATTCCGGTTGTTTGCTTGGTTCCTTCTTCAAAAGGATTTTAGGCTGTCGGCTTTCGAGGAATAGTTTCGAAAGGGGAAAAGTTTCTTATTTTCTCGGGTGTAGACCGGTCGATATGTTCGGACCGTAAAGAGATAAGGGTTAAGCGTCAAGACGGTCTCTTAATTAATTTCTTTAGATTAGACGGTGAGAAAGATCGAAAAGGGAAGCGGAGAAAATGAAAATGGAAATGGAAATTTTACGTTCGTGGGGTCGAACGTTTTTGTCCAATAAAAATTCGTTTTGTCGAATCTCTCTTTTCTCTCTTTCCTTTCTTTCCTTTTGTTTTTTTTTTTTTTATCTTTTTCGTGCCTCGAAAAATAAAAGAAAAAGCGACGACATTTTCGTTCGTAGAAACGATTGGTCCGGGACGAAGGAAGAGAAGTGGCTCGTGGTAGCTCTGTTAAGTCTCTCGTTAAATTTATTCAGAGCTCCGAGACGTCGATGTGAATCACGCGTCGCTAATAAATCGGCACCGATCTACGAGAGTTACCATTGTGTGAGAAAGATCGGGCCGGTTGCATCTATATTTACGATTTATGTATACGATTATGTACCTGCTCCTATAAGCCCGGCTCGTAGATTTTACTGCAGCGTATATCACGGCTGATGGAAGTGGGGCTAGAGATAAATTCTTAATGAAACGCGCATCGAGTTATGGCATCTTGGTAATAATTAAAACCATCGGTGATTCGTTAAACTCGCAATCCCATTTAAATCGATTCGTAATCCTCGGCATAACTGTTAACATACGAATTTATCATTTCAAACGGCATAAATTTCGATTTTCTATTTCTTACAAGTTCGTACAAAATATCCCATAATTTTGCTTACGTACGTCGCAACGTATAATCGAACGAATGTTTTTCCAGAAAATCTTTACCATCGGATTCCCTGACGTATCGCACGTCCCGAACATTTTCCTCGATCTTGTCGGTAATTTATGGATGACGATTCTCTACGCCTACCATCTCCTTAAGATGATTCGCGATCGAAAAAGAGAAATAAACCTGACTATTCGCGGACGTTAGACGGAAGGATGATAAAAGTAAATTAACTTCGACCCGGCCGGTCGTTTG
Source organism: Dolichovespula media (assembly GCA_911387685.1). Taxonomy (NCBI): domain Eukaryota; kingdom Metazoa; phylum Arthropoda; class Insecta; order Hymenoptera; family Vespidae; genus Dolichovespula; species Dolichovespula media. The sequence goes on from OU426858.1 coordinate 9,091,856, forward strand.
GATATCCCATGCCAAGAGAAACCTGCTTGGTGAATAAATGACGATTATTCTGTCGGTATATAACCTGAAATCCTGAATCAATATTAAAACGCGACGTAAAACAAGCTGCCTTTGCCCGATGATACGTCTTCGATATATTGCTCGACGTTAATATCGTCTTTCTCAAACGTTCATATTTCTATCTTTGTTATAATTTGTACACCTTTCATTTTTTTCTTTTTCTTTTCTTTTTTTTGTTTGTTTTTTTTCTTTTTTCTTTTTTTTTTTCTAACAGCCACACAAACTCGATATCATCGAGCGAAGCGAGTCGATAGAATAATTTCATATATCGTTCGTTGTTACGTAAGTACTTACTAAGATTTCCTTGAAAAATATCGGCGGGCAATCAACGATGTTATATTTTCAACGTTAACAAATACAAACATGAGAATTCGACGTAGGCGTGAATATCCATTCGAAAAAGCCTCGCTGAACTCTATTCGTAATCGGTGTGTGAGCGTGCATTATCGAAACATACGCGCATTATCGTACGAAGAATTGAATGGAATCGTAAGAGTCGATAGTTAGAAATGCCCCGGGGCCTTATCCAATGATAGTCCGTAAATCAAGGCGTTAACATCGTTAAAACAGGTCCGAGGGTATTCGACTTGGACGATCAATTAGCCGATAACAAGGGAAACAATTGATTCGTTCGATTAGTAATCCGTTGATAGTCGTTAATGAAAATCTAAACGTGGGAACTAATTTTTTGAAAAGGCCAATTGGTTCGTTTTATATTTAGAAAGAGTAGAGAGAGAGAGAGAGAGAGAGAGAGAGAGAGAGAAGGGAAACGTAATTACTATATCACGTTTAAAATTTCATTCGAGAGATAACGATAGTTCATAATTAATTCAGAATGAATAAATTATGAATGACTTGCGCGAATCGTTCTTAGATAAACTTACATAAATAGTTCGTTCGCGCATTTTACTAAAGTAAGAGAAAAGGTGGACGGGACGGGGAAAAAGGGTCGTGACTTTTTCGTCGTACGGTGAAAAACGTAGTCGAACGAAAGGACAGAGTTCTCACGTACTCGGTAACACGATAGACCGTACGAACGCATAAATATTGATGTGTGTTCATTTGGGGGCCGCACTTGTAAGCGAAACTCGGTGAGAGAGTAGAAGTCTTACTCTTATATACTCGTGTATATAAAGCGTATTGGTAGTGTATATCGGCGAATTCGATACTCGCGAACAAACAGGCTACGTACGTCCACGTAGGCATGCGGCTTCGGAGAAGAAAATCATTTTGAAAACGAATGCCACCCCTATTCGATAACGTCATCGAATGTTGTTTCAGGTGTTGGCCTTTTGTATCACGCTGGATAATTTAAATTCGAGAATAGAGAATACCTATATAGATATTGGAAAATAGTCTGAAGGAATTCGACGATTCATTGATACTAAAAGTATCGGAGGAAAGAAGAAGTAGGTGGGATACGTCACAAGTTGAGTCACAAGCATATAACGTCACACATCGCCGTCGTACTACGTGTTTATTATATACTTTAGTATATTCTCGTATGTGTATACCTACGGTGAGCTAGATTTTATTCTAATCGCGATAGACTTACTTACGAAAAAGATATATATGTGTGTGTGTGTGTGTGTGTGCGTGTGCGTGCATGCGCGTGTCGTGTATTTTCCTCGAATAGTCTAGGAATTTCCGAGAAGAAGAGTCGGAGGTTGGGAAGGCTAATTTCGTGCCGGCAGCACGTGTGAAAGTAATTTTATGAGGGTCTGCCTTTCAAAAGGAGCCACCAACGTAGACTCCAACATCTAAAAGGTTCGCGAAATACCTGGAAGGGTCAAACTCTCTCGTCCCGCCATTCGAGTAATTTGAAATAGTGTGAAGAGACGAGAAGGGTCTTGTAATTCTAATCCTTGACAAAATATTTCTTCAAGTATTTACGCACACACACATATATATATATATATATACGTTCGCTGAAAATGTTTTTACTGGATTCGGTTTTATTTATTAAAGATCGTTCATCACAATATTTAATTGTTAATACATTACGATCTACGAATTAATTTGATCTTGAATATCTTATGTAATACTTTTATTTGATACGTATTTCCCTCTCTCTCTCTCCCCCAGCCTATCCTAATATTTTTCTCCCGAAAAAAAAAAGAAAATACAAAAAACCGGAAAACGATCGTCAATGAACAATCAAAGGGTATGCCATAGAGTATATTCCCCTTCTTTGATCAATTTAAAGCGGGTTTAGGGCAAGGACTGTCATGTAAATTGGGCAGGTGCTCCGTCCCGTGAAATCGAAAAACAACGATCGACGCGATGCTGTGCGATGTTTCGGTGTGGCTTAGTTAATCCTCCTGCCTCGGGTGAAAGTCTGCGGATTCCGCCATTATTCTTTCGCGAGAACCGAAATTACCGGGACAGTGTGAATCAAACGAGCCGATAATACGAGAACGTACATAGCTTCGAGCTACGACAGCATCGGCTTGACTTATTGCCCGATGTTAATCGTTGCTTTGCTGTGCAGGTGGTCTTCCGTTTCTTTGGTTAAAAACAACTCGAAAATTCCTTTATCTATTTCTCAATTCGCCTATATCACAAAAACACCAGCAGCATTTATCTACTAATAAAGCATCTTTGATATCATAATCGAATCGAATTTTATATATATATATATATATATATATATATATATATGTGTGTGTGTGTGTGTGTGTGTGTGTTGTGTGTGTGTGTGTGTATGCATGTATGTATGTATAAATTGAATCATTCGCACGCATTCGTTCCATCTATCCATCTCGCGAAATTCAGTATGTATATAAATCATGAATCAAGATAGCTCGCGATATCCTTCGTGTAATGCAAATATCTCGAATCGATTAAAGTGCATTTCAATTTATCATTGCACGATGCGCTCGTCCGATTGTAACCAAATGAATCGTTTTGGCAAGGAACTGACAACGACTTGATTGTATATATAAATTCAATGGTTCGTGCTCGTTTGTTCGCAAAGACGTTCGAACTTATTCCGGATGATGTGTGAATATATAAACGTGTTACGTGTCATACATTTAATTTCGTTTTATTTTCATGGTGTTCGTTTCTCTAACATCGCTGAGGTAATCCATTGAAGCATCACCATAGGTAATGTTTATTAAACGTTCTATCTCGAGCCGAGGTACTAATTATTATAATGATCGTGTAGTAATTTAGACATAATTAGATATAATAATCATAATAATAATAATCAAATTCAAAACATTAAATGATTTATTTAAGAAACCGTAAGATTTTTATCAATTTTCAACGATTATTACGATCTTAAATGATGCGATTAATATCGCAAGGATCCTAAATCGGATGATTCATTCTGGGGGAAAGATCGACGGTAGAAAAAAAAAAAAAACTTGTAATTACTAGGAAGTAAATCTAAGAGAGCTCGTGCTCGTGTCCTATCTTTGTTAATCGCTCCTTCGAAGTACCGTTCTTAGAGGAGACCATTCAAGAGAATATTAGAATCGCGATTATTCGTGCTACGGAATCGCACGATAAGGTTCTGAACGGTCACGCGAACATTTTCTCTCTCTCTCTCTCTCTCTCTCTCTCTCTCTTTTTCTCAGAGAGATCGAGATCTCATGGAGTGACTGAGGGTTCATTAGCTGAGAAGAGAGCTTATGACTGATTTTTTTCATCGACAGAATTCTTTATTTCCGTGTCCGCTTCTTCAGCACGAGAGAGAGAGAGAGAGAGAGAGAGAGAGAGAGAGAGAGCTACATCAATTAAATGTACGAAGAGGCTGCTTGATAGACGCGCAATTAGCAGTGATCGTCTCGACTCTTAACTAATCTCCGTTTCGTTGAGTTTAACGTTAAATTATGTGAGTTTCCGAGGAGTTTAAATAAGTAACAGGGAGGGAAAAAGAGAGAGAGAGAGAGAGAGAGAATAGGTTTGCTAAGGGAAGATCGTGCATTGAACTCTCCAGCATCCGCCAAAGCAGAACTTCTTAGGTTTAATCGAAATATAGCTGATAGATATTCTTGACAAGTTACAAGGACTATGATAAATAACATCTAAATAGGATATCGTTTGCTTACGCATCTTATTCCTCTTTTACATCTTATTCATCTTCGTCCGCAGCACCACAACAAATGGCTATCGTGTCTGATGATGGTTGTACGATCTTTCTCCCGTATAAGACGAAAGATAAAAAGATAACTACGAGTAAGATCTTCGTAACGTGGCCGTGTACATACGTATATATATATATATATATATATATATATATATATATATATATATACATACATGAATACACGGCACATATATACAGTTTCATTTCTCGCGCGTCTCTTTTGTAAAGGCTTGGCAATACGTTCGCGAATGTACAAAGTATCCCCTCGTCGTTAACTTGCTACAACCAGGACGATGTTCAACGAACGTAACAAGTATATACTATATATATATATATATATATATATATATATATATATATATATATATATATATATATCTCGCTACGTGGTAATAGCCAGGCTCCTTCTAAGGAGTCGAAACTCGTAAACTTACCGCGAACGTCTTTATAATAATCACTTTAGCAGTTTTACAAGAGCGAGAGAAAAAGAGAAAATATTGGTACGAAACGAATCGCGGTTTTCTCCTTTCTAAACGCCATTTAATTTACACCTTTTACCTTCCCTAATAATCCGGAATTCTCTTTCAACCACCGAAAGATCCATACCGCAGATATTTTGTAGGGTTTAAGAAAGCCGATCGTAAAGACGAGAAGCTTTTCTACTTTTCTTCTAGTGATCCGTGTTTTCAAGATACGACCTCTTAAAGAGACTACACGCTTACCGGTGGTTTTTGCGGTTTTTACCCCTAGAGAAAATTTCCTAATAATTCTCGTCCCCTACGCCGTATAATGGAAATTCAAATTATCTTTATTTTTTACGACTACTTTAATCGGAAATAAAATTTTCGGAAAAGTACGAACTCGTGTAGATACGTCTTTCGTGAATGACAATAAATCACCTATCAGAGATCTTTTTCTTTCTTTCTTTCTTTCTTTCTTTCTTTTTTTTCCCCTTATTCCTTTTTTTCTTCGTTTCGTTAAGATACGATCCCCTGTGCTCTCGGATTCGTTTGAGGTACGCTTATTATGTCGTTATGATAACAGATGTATCTTAAAACGGCCCGTGAAATTTCTCTCCCAAGTCGTAACGCCCACGCGTTGCCCTCGAAATCTACGAAAATTTATTGGCTCCCTTTTTTTCTTTCCTACCCCACCGGCCCACCTCAACCTGGTGAATAAACTACGGATGCTAATGACGATTATAAAACGTTCGAAAGTTACTTCGGTTGTCGTCGGATTATTGTATTTCACAAGTACGAGAACGAACGTACGATTATAAATTTATCCATCGGAGTATTAAAATCGTCACGTCAAGTAGGTTGAACTTCCTTGCAATCTCTAAAGAGAGACATTACTCCATTTGAATTCCCGAGTGACATTCGTAAAGTACGAAGAACGTGCGGCATCTATCCTGAAGAGAAAGTGTCTACAAACGAAATTATAATATCTACAACTGTGCGTGTCACTCGTGCCTTCGCATCAAGTACTCGGATACTTAAATTTGAATATTGTGGCATGTCATCGAGTGCTTCAGGCCGCGTCGTTGCTTCTCAACGTGAGTTTCTTTTTATTTCTTTCAACTTCTTTTCTCTTTCTCCTCTCTCTCTCTCTCTCTCTCTCTCTCTCTCTCTCTTTATCGCTCTATCCCGTATTTACCTCATATTTCGTTCATCTCTTCTCATTTTGGCCATATCAAGCACGTTTCGTAAAATAATAAAAAAAAAAAAAGAAAGGGAAACTACACGTGTCTCATCCTCCTTTTTTTTTTTTTTTTTTTTTTTTTTTTTTATTAATACCGAGGCCAATGAACGAAGAAGAATTACTCATCGTCAGGTGCGATACATCGAACGGAATATTTATATGCGCGTACGGGTGAGGGAGACTCGTGAAAAGGAAAAAAAAAAAAAATAGAAAAAAGAAGAAGAAGAAGAAAAAATCAGAAAAAAAAGACGAGAACAAAAATATTATCAACTCGATTCTAAAGAAACGGACGTCGAATAAGTTGTTGGCAATACGTTTTAATCTCGTTTTGCTCGAGTGAATTCAAATCGTACTGATCAAATCGGATTATATCAGGACACGATGTTGATAAGTATCATATTATGTATTATCATCGATATCAAAGCATTCCTCTCTCTCTCTCTCTCTCTCTCTCTCTCTCGAATACGAGTGGGAGGGGGGCACCAACGTTCCATCGTGACTTTCCTTTTCTTTTGCGAACAGAGAAGGGAGTGTTTTATATCTTCGAGCTCCCAAAGGAGAATTAGACGACGAAGACGAAGACGAAGACGAAGACGACGACGACGACGACGACGACGACGACATTCTACTTCGTGAGAAGGAGAAGGGGAGGGGGGGAACGACACTCGCCAGACCATTTCCAATTAACTCGCCCGAAATCTGTCTCCCGCCTAATTGCCATCTAAAATTGATCGTCCTCCTGAGCGCAAAAATATCGCTAAACAAATATTTATTCTCGAGAACGAGACGAGCGTGTTAGGCTCGTTGATTTCTCTCTCTCTCTCTCTCTCTCTCTCTCTCTCTCTCTCTCTCTGGATGATGCACGATTTTCGGTAGAAACTTTTCTACCGCGTCTACCGCAAATAAATTTTCTTCCGAAGAAATTCAACCCCGGAGATTTTACGAAATGAAAATGAACATTGCAATATGTTGAAACCGAGGCATGGAGAGCGTCTCAATCATAATAATCGTTACTGGTTTTATATCGTTTCTCTCTTTTCTCCGTGAGAAGCTTAAGAACGACGGAATAGAATAAAATAAACGAAGGACGCGGACGATAATAAAATGAGGGAAAAGGAGAGAATAGGGGAGAAAAAAAAAACTTGTCCCTTTTTTCTCCCCTCGGATCAGACGCATCCATGACTAATTCCTCTATGGCAGACGCGTAGCCGTTTCGTTCCGATTACCGGACTTCTTCGATCGACTTATCGAAGTTTGCAATTATCGTTCTCGTCCTCGTTGTCGTTGTCGTCCTCGTTGTCGTTGTCGTAGTCGTAGTAAGGCGATTATCGTGACTCGAATCGACTCGGAAAAGCTCGTAATACGATCTATCCTCGAAGGAAGAAGATAGAAAGAGAGAGAGAGAGAGAGAGAGAGAGAGAGAGAGAGCCGGTCGATCCACCTCGCGGGCAAATTTATCTCGTTAACCGCATCGATAGCGACCAATCATTGGATAGTTCGAGTTAGAACGTTCATCGCGATTGGTCCACCCCGTTTTACGCTTAACGGTAGACCTATTGGTACCGTAATACCGATATCAACAGATCTTTGAAAAACTTTCCTTCCAATGGTGGACGACATCGAGCACATTCGCTTTTCCCTCTTCTATTCTCTTTTCTCCTTCTATTCTAGTCCGTTAAAAGCTTCGATAATGAAATAGGAAAAACGAATTTTGCGAGATCTCATTAGCTTTATCCTCCATCTCTAATGTTCTCTCTAATCTTTCTTACGAGATAGATAAGCCTTGTATTTATTGTTACGAACGAAGAATTCCATTAACAATAAGACTACTGTTTCAGATATCGTACGAGCCGATAATGATAGACTTTTCTAATCGCTGCAAGTACAAGCGATCTTACGTGAGATTTCTTCTATTTCTTTCTTTTCCATTTTAATTTTCACCATTTTTATCGTTCGTCCTCTCATACTTCAGGTCTTGATCGATGTTCCTGTTATTTTTTTTTGTTTTTTTTTTTTTTTTTTTTTTCGAAAATTACATAAAGCGTTAATAATAATTTTTGAATGAGAAACGACGACGGCACATAGGTAATTCAATTTCTATTTATTTTTTCAACTGTATCGCCGTCGTAGATCGACTGGCAGAAGATTAAAAAAAAAAATAAAAATAAAAAAAGATAAGAAAGAAAGAAAAAAGAAGAAAAGAAAAGAAAAGAAAAGAAATGCGAATGGTTGGCGTATCTCGTCACGATCGATAGGGCCTAGGTCTCGTGCCTTTCTTCGATAAGCTCTCGAGTAGTTCTCGTAAGCATTCTCACGCACTTCACGTCACGTAACTTAGAGGCCAATTTACCTCGAAGACGTTCACTATGTCTCTCTCTCTCTCTCTCTCTCTCTCTCTCTCTCTTAGTTTTATTTTTTCCTTTTCTCTCTTTTATTTTTTTTTATCAAAGACGAAACAGAAAAATACCAGGAAACGTTTATCGGCCAGAAAATTCTTTATCGAACGTTCCTTAAGATAAGGATAATAACGTTTCTTCTTCTTCTTCTTCTTCTTCTTCATCATCTTCTTCCTCTGCTTCGTCTTCTTTCTAGTTACTGTCGCCTCGACGTTTAGGAACTTTTTAACTAAAATAATGACATCTGCTTTTCTTCGAGATATCGAACGGAGAAAAAAAGGTAGGTATATGCATTAGCATCGACTATCTTTGAAATGTTCCGAAGACAAATTGCAGTTGAGATCATTTTAGATATATAAATATATATGTGTGTGTGTGTGTGTGCGTGTGTGTGTGTGTGTGCGCAGCTAAAAAGATATATAGATATATATATATATATATCTTTTTTCTATTTTCATTTTATCCACTTCGTTTTTTTTTTAAATCGAACTTATCATTTTTTTTTTTCACAATCGATCGTCTTCTTTTTACCGTTCGACTTACGTCGTCTTGTTTGCCGCTTAGAAGCTTTGAAGTGCCGAGATAATTCCCGAGAAAATAAACGTTCGCGAAGGGCGAAGTAGGGGGGAGGGTATGGAGGCGCTTAGTCGATGCACTTTGAAGACGCCTTTCTCTATACTTGGTTATCTCACGGAGTGTCACGAGAAACTCGAGAGGAAGAACGTTGAAAGGGGATTTACGTAAACACGCACTAAATTAAAGTGCACCTTCGCGAAAGACACAAGAAGTACGCTTCTTTCTTTCTCTCTCTCTCTTTCTCTCTCTCTCTCTCTCTCTCTTTCTCTCTCTCCCCTCTCTTTTCCTCTTTAGCCTGCTCTTGTAGGAAAGAGGGTATGCTTGAAATTGAAGCGTCAATAAATAGTCTCTGGACTCGATGGAAGAAACGTTTCGTTTCATTTATATAAAATTTGACCAACTAATGCACGAATATATCGGCTTTTATCAAGTCAAAGGTTAAGATAAAAATTAAAAGAAAATCTCTCTCTCTCTCTCTCTCTCTCTCTCTCTCTCTCTTCTGTCTCTCTCGATGATATATTCGAAAATCCTAGTTAAAGTATGGCTCTCTTTTTTTTTGTCTTTTCCACGTATAAAGTCATTAGAGCGCCATAAAATGGCAAGGAGAATCTCAAGTGTCTGGAAATAGTTGTTACCGCCTATCTGGCGACGACAGCCAGTGGGCAGCAGGCAGGCAGTCAGGCAGGCAGTCAGACAGGCAGGCAAGCAGTCAGGCAGGCAAGCAGGCAAGCAGTCAGGCAGGCAGGCAGGCAGGCAAGAGGGCAAGCTTTTCGTTGTGTTAGTCTTTTTCGTTTTCCTCGGCCCGACTTCCTTCCTCCTCTTCTTTCCGGCTTCCGGTCTGAGATCGGAGCAGAGAGATATTAACTTAGCGTAGATCTGCTACGTTTCAAATGCCGCGGGATCTTCAAGCGCATTCGCGTATAAACACGGAACGGAAATATACTCGAAGCGTGGCTTCTTCGGGAACGAGGAGAAGGGGACAACTCCATTGAGAGGAGAGAGAGTGCGTGGTTAGCTTCATTCACAGCTACCCCCACCCCTTCGTCTCGTCTCTCTCTCTCTCTCTCTCTCTCTCTCTCTCTCTCTCTCTTACTCACTCACGCCCCCGTTCAGACACGCTCGCTCGATCGCAAACTCGAATACAAGTCCGATATATCTTTTCAGCCACGCAAACGTGACTAAACAAGCTCCCCGCCACGCTTTTCAGACCGTAGTCGAAATTAGATGGACGATTTTTACGAGATCTTCCCGTTGTGTCCTACACCCTCGCGAGAATCTACCAAGCTTCAAGTTTCCGTTGGGAACTTACCTCCTTATGATTGATTTTCATAATCAAAGACAACGAATATTACTCGAAGTATATCGAAATGGTTTGACAAATAATTTCGACGTCCGCCAGTTTCTTTTGCAAATAAAGAGCGTCGCGCGTCTTGCATAATGAATTTCTTTTCTTTCTCTTTTCGTTTTTCTTTTTTTTGTATCTTTTTGTCTCCCTCGTATTCCACATATAACTGGTACGCGTCTATGCGCGAAGGAACAATGATAACGAGCCAATATAATCTCTATTTACAAAAGAAGAATATTTAATGCAATGTAAACGAGTAAATTCGACGATAAACGTTTCATTAATTGAGAATATGAATTATGTATAATAATTCTATCCTGTGGTTCGTTTGTTATGCGTTTTATTTTTTTTTTCTTTTTTTTCTCTTTTTTTTTTTATGCATCTTAGACCATCTAAAGTCGTTTTACGTGAGTAGTTAAAATAAATTTAAGTTACGATAGAGAAAGAGAGAGGATCCTCTCACAAATATACTTCCGCTCGAGGCTTATCAAAGTTTAATGATCTAATCATCACACGGGGAGAAATAAAGAGAGAGAGAGAGAGAGAGAGAGAGAGAGAGAGGGAAGAAAAAAAGGCGAGTTCGTGGAAAGAGGGACGTATGTCCGGTAAAAAACATTTCCAAAGTTCCGGAACGAAAGGAAAGCTGGTTTCTTTTTGGAGTTCGTTGATATGGATCTATACTGTTTATTTAACAGTTATTCCATGTTTATCAAGTAACAACATCAAAGAGAGAGAGAGAGAGAGAGACAAACCGATTCGAAACATAGTTACGTAATATATCAGATAATAACATTACGTATATACCATAGAGTTTTCGTTTACGAGTGCACCGGAAATCTATGGGGATGTATCTAAATAACGTATATAATTAATTTCCAAGATCGGGTCGTCCCTATATATATATATATATACATACACACACACACACACACACACACACACACACACACACACATATATATATATATATATATATACTTACGACAAAAGGAAAAGAAAATTCTTGCCGATCGGCTAATGGATATATCCCGCAAATGAAGCGTGAAACGTGGGAGCACGCTCGCGAGCGAAGAAACAAATCCGTCATCGCGATTCTACGCTTCGGCACTGCCCAAGACGGAGCTCGAGAAACGTCCGGACACGTGCATGTCGGATGTGCACTCCATTGAACCGCAGTACATATTCGTTTGTCTAGCTGAAAGATCAGCGATCCTCTCTTCTTTTCTCTCTCTCTCTCTCTCTCTCTCTCTCTCTCCCTCTCTCTTTTTCTCTCCCATCTCTCTCTCGCTCGCTCGCTCGCTCGTTGTTTCTCTACGAGCACGATGATGAAATAATTAATGATATAACGAGTAAAATCATCGATCGGCGCAGATATACAAATATGCCAATAAGTAAAATCATCAGCAATTAGAAATTAATTGGTAGAAATAAACTTGACGTCGAAATTATCGTGCCTTTACGATCTCCGAAACGTGCCAACCGAACTCCATCCACTTATTTAAAGAGATCAAACAGGGCGGACGGGCGGACGGGCGGGAGAGGGAGGGAGGGAGGGGGGGGGGTGTTGATGGAGTACGAGCAGAGTGTAGAAAGATAGAAAGAGAGAGAGAGAGAGAGAGAGAGAGAGAGATTACCACGTCCCAATAAATCCAACGAAAAGATCGCCACCTAAAGGATTACCACTCCAAACATACTTCTCAAGTATCACAACAAGCTGCTTACCCACCGATCGTTTTCGACGATGGAAAAAATAAAAAGTGGACCGTTTAAAGATGCAGTTCATTATCCCTTCGGCTCGTTCTATCGAACATCGTTGATCAAGAAAGCCGAGGGAGGGTTGCTCCTCGCCTATTTAAGGTTGTGGATGCTGTGAAGCTAAGGAGGATGAGGAGGAGGAAGAAGAAGAAGAAGAAGAAGAAGAAGTAGGGGTGCCAGGTTTCTCTCTCTCTCTCTCTCTCTCTCTCTTTTTCTCTTTCTTCGTTCGTTCGTAATAAATCGCAGTCGCGCGAGAGGACCACGCCATGCAATCAGGATGCGACGCCTCTGCAATCTGAGCCTCGGCACGTACTCGCTTGGTTTGCGCGCGCGCGTCAGCGCATAACGCTCACACACAGTCTCTTACCAACCCTCTCAGTCTTTTCGTTTAAGATCGTTGGCTCCTGAGACCTACCAAAATTACAGCCATTATCGCGATAAAGGTGAGAACCAGTCGCTGTTTGCTTAACCTCGATCGAAATCAACTCGAGAGGTCGAGCACGATCTCAGGCCCAGAGTAGGGTTAATCCAAAGGGAGAAAAAAGAGAATGGCCGATCCTCCCCCTTCGTAGTACGCCCGTTTAATTCGTCTTTCCTTTTTTTTTTTTTTTCTTTATATATATGTCTGTGTGTGCGTATGCGTGCGTTTGTGTATATATATATATATATATATATATATATATATATATATATATATGTGTGTGTGCGTTTATCCCATATGTTTTTATACAGATTCTTGCAATTTTGTCAAGCATCGAGTATAAAAATTAGTAGTCTTGCGGCAACTATATTCGATTTCGTAAGAAATGCGATCGATCGGCTTTCGAGCATACTCACCTATAAACGTTATATATATATATATATATGTATATATATATATATATATATATATATATATATATGCAACATTAAATAGCGAACGTTCGATTTGTCTCGTAGAAAAATTCCCTTCGTAGTTCGGCTATACTACACTACGTACAGACAGAGTAACGACCGAGGAGAGCAGGAACGACGAAAATGAAAAAAGCCGATCTTATCTTACGGAATGATCAACGATCGATTTTAAACGGTGGCATGATTTCACAACAAGACTCACGCTTAATGTTCCGACGCACTTTTGCCAATGGTATAAAATAAATAATATAATGCCTACGCTTAATCAAGCTGAGTCGGATACTTGATCGGAACGTGCTGCTATTCCGTGCATTTAACCGGAAACTGGAATGGTGGTTACAATTCCGAGCCACGAATAGAGCCATTAGTGGTAATGTATTCTAACGTATTCCAAGTGATTGCGAGAAAACAAAAAGTAAAAAAAAAAAAAAAAGGAAAAAAGAAAAAAGAGAAAAGGAGAAAAAAAGAAGGAGACCGAACAAAAAAGAGATAGGGGAAAAAGATAGGCCAGATTATCGCGACTAATTGGTACTCGCTTTTGCCAATAAAGTAATCAATTATTCTTAATGAAGTTAAGAACGAAAAGATCTCTAACCGCGTTACGGCTTTTTTAAAAGATTTTATCTATCACCCATTTCGAAGGATCGGATAATTTATCGATTTATTTTCAATATTCTACGAGCTTTCCGATCGCAAAACCGATAAAAAAAAAAGAAAGAAAAATAAAACGACGAGAAATTCGAAAGACTCGTTGTTACTTCTTTATTTATTTTTGTTTAAGATCGATCAAAGAATCCCAATCTCGAGTCAAGAGACAGGACGCGACCCCGTTCTTATCTCTTTTTGTCCTTCTCTTCGTCTTTTTAGGCAAAACGTTGATAAGCAATTAGCCATGAGAAGTACCTCGGGTTGGGCCTCAAGCCGGCTCGCTCGGTAAATTCTGCAAATTAAACCCCGGAACAGCTTTTAAGAGGACTTACCACGGTGGGCGAAGGAGAGGAAATTTCCTGGGCGTAGCGAGTCGGTCGCAGGTGCAGCACCCCAGCCCTTCCCGTGAATATATTCCGAAAAGGGTCCAAGGGCCTCTTCTCGTCCTTCTCCCGTCACTTATCGTCGCTTCGATTCCCTTTTCCCTTCTTATACGTTTCTCGCGAGACGATAATATCGAACACTTTCGCGATAATTCAGCCTTCGTCGTATACAGTTCACACCAACGACCAGCGACTTGACTTTGGAAGAAGACACCATAATCACAATTAAATTAATAAGACTCGATCGTTTCCCCAAAGAACCATATTCTTCTTCATCGAGGAGCATAGACGAAGTGGCCAAGGAGTATCCGTGGCCGTCGATGGTATATCTTCGCGGAGGAACTTGAATGCGTCATAGGAACTCGCCGCGGAGGCGTCTTGGGGTTGAAGGTGGAATTTCGCGAATAAACGGCGCTCGAAGCGACGTCTTGCTCGATTGGACGGACGGACGGCCGAGGGGAAGAAGAAGAAGAAGAAGAAGAAGAAGAAGATGAAGAAGAAGAGAAAGAAACGAAAAGAAGAGGAAGAGAAGATGAGGAGAAGAAAAGAGGAGAGAAGAGGTTTCGAGCGAGAGCGAAAGTCTGCTGCTGCAACCAAAAAGATGGAGGATAAAGCTAAAGGACGAAGAATAATAATAAGAACTTGAAAAGCAGCGTGAGGATAAAAAGAGAAAGGAAAATAAGAGGGAGAGGAAAAGATAGAGAGAGAGAGAGAGAGAGAGAGAGGGAGAGAGGGAGAGAAAGAGAGAGAGAGAGAGAGAGAGAAAGAACCAATGGATTATCCGTAAGTGTAAACGCGTAACTCCGTGCCTCTTCTCAGTGGCCGTCGCTCGACGGAGCCGCAAGACGCATAATTTGTGCGCATTACTGCCAAGATATACGACGTTTCCTTCCGATCAATGGCTTCCAGACTTCCCTTCGAAACCCTTTTCTTCTTCAAGATTCTCTCTCTTAGCCCCGGTCAATTTTCTTTGATACTACTTCTCGCCCAAAGAGAATAGATCTCTTCTCGACATTGAGGAAGAATCGAGCCAATCGATAGGATCGATAGATAGATAGATCGATCGATCGATCGATCGATCGATAAATCGATCGTAATCTCGCGATCTCTCCTGTGTTTACTTCGATTCGCCAACACTCACGAGGTTATCGCTCTTGACTCTGAGCCGAGGCTGAAACACCTGATAATAGCGATTGTCTCGTATACGTATCTATTGACGACGTTGACGAGCAACGAACGACGACGACGACGACGAGCAACGAACGACGACGATTTACCGCCTCTCCTCTCTTCGATCGTACTCGTTACCGATTTCTCGTCTTCCCATAACGAGCTAGAATTTTATAGTACATTCCTTTTAATCCTATGAGACTCCGTTTCTTTTCTATTCTTTTTTTTTTTTCTTTTTTCAATTTCTCCTCAATGAACCGTCAAACACTTTCGTAAATCTCTTATTACGAAAGTTGTTTTTTTTTTTTTTTCCTTTTTTCTTTTTCCTTTTTGAAGCGCTCCCACGAGAGTGGAATTTCTTTTTCTTTCTTTTTTTTTTCCTCTCTCTTTTTTTTTTTTTTTTTGGCCAATTCGCTTTTCGGTAATCTTCTTTCTCCTCTTTCACGAGAAATCACCTTTCGGCTTGGCGCCCGTTTACGTAACCATCCCAAAGACAGTCCTCTTATGTCGTCTCAAAACGACGAGGAGATCCGCGCGAGGAGGCGTTAACTCTTAGTGTACACAATTCGACGGAGCCCCGTCAAGGATCGACGCATTTTTTATCTTTATTTTATTTTTTTTTTTCTTTTCTCTTCCTTTTATTTTAATTCTCTCGTCTCAATCTACTTGTCTACCTTTCTTTAAACTCACTCGCGAATAAGCTAACGAAAAGACAAAAAAAAGAGAAAAAAGAAGAAAAAAACTATTCGCTATTATTGATAATAGACGATGAACGTTAGAGCATCGCGATCACTGGCCCCTTCGTGATCACTAACAATTAACACGATGATCCTACCACCCACGCGTCTCTTCGCCGAGAATCGATCGAGAGGAGCTTCCAGCATCCACCCACGATCTTTCTATAGATCTAAATTCTCTGAAAGCACAGACGCTTCTCTCTCTCTCTCTCTCTCTCTCTCTCGCTCTCTCTCTCTCTCTCTCTCTCTCTCTCGGTCTCTCTTTCTTTGCGTGAAAAGGATCACTGAACCGTTTTCTTTAGCTTTATCGATTCAGAGAGCTAGCTATACTTCGTAATCTTATCGATATCAATAAATTTTCCCTACAACCTATATCACCTGATCCTCCTATTTAGGTCCATTCATCTCACGATTCCGACGTACGAAAAAATTACTGTTCTCGATAATTGCTTGTCCTTTTCTTTTTTATTTTTTCTCTCTTTTCTTTTCTTTCTTTCTTTTTTTTTTTTTTTTTCTTTTTATTGATTCGTTCGTTCGTTCTGAGTTTGCCTTTCAATTTTCGTACGAATATTTGGATAGAAAATTTCTTTCTTCCTTTTGATCGCGTGTCTCTCGTTAAAGGAAGAGACCGGCCGAGAAGACACGGCACCGTCTCGACGTACGCGAGGCCGGCGCTCGCACGGAAATCACGAGTCGCACTGACTCGACGACGCTCGTCGGCCAAAGCCTGGCATAGACAGCAGCAGCGGTAGTGGTGGTGGTGGTGGTGGTGGTGGCGGTGGCGGTGGTGTTGGCGGTGGTGCCGGCGACGACGACGACGACGATGATAACGACGACGACGACGAAGAAGAAGACGACGACGACGACGACGACGACGACGACGACGACGACGACGACGACGAAGACGACGACGACGACGACGACGAAGACTGTCGGTGGCGGTGTCCGCTCATTTCACTTATCAGCCAATCGTATCCCTCCATGGGGGGAGGGGGTGTGCAAAAAAAACCTTACGTTTTGAGAGTTCCATATCGATGACATAAGAAGAAAGGGGTTTCTCAAGAAAAGAAAATAGAAGAAGAGTGAAGAAAAGGGAGGGGGGGGGGTCAAAAAAGAATTGCAATGGAAATATCTCTCCTTTCTTAGTTAGTCGGGTAATTGAAGGATAAAGTCCCAAACGTTGAAATACCAGACTCGACGTGATCACGATACGATATTACCTAGCGTGTAAAGAGAGATAAATTGTAGGAAGAAAAATATGAAATCAAAATTTATGGCCAAGCAGATCGGACGATACACCTTCGCGACGTTGAACATATCCAAGGCACTTGGATTCGAACGTGTCACGCGTTCCCTCCTGTCGCAAAACATCGCTGAGATCGCCTTCCTTTCCTCTAATCCACGCATTTCCTATCTAATCTCAATCCAATCGGAATATTTCTTAGCTTTATCGCGTTCGCGTCGCCGCTATCCTTCGTATTCGCGGCGCGTTCCCTTGTAGAAAGATGGGAGAGAACGAAGGTGGAAAGAACGTATGAGAGTTATAAAAGAGGGGTGAGCTTTCCCGGTCTGTCTTATACTTGGTACTTATCCATCCGCCGTAAATAAGTATCAACGAGATCTCGGTATAACATGCTCCTTATTTAAAACGTTCGGTTCTAATCTCCGATGGAAGGAAGGACCCGTTCCGTTTCACTCGCCGAGATTTCAGAGGATTTGACGGTAACGTTCGCCTTTCTAACGTTCCTAGCAACACCGTTTTATCACGTCTCCTCTTTGAGCCATCTCGTTTTCCCGTAAACTCTACCAACAGACTCTCTCTCTCTCTCTCCCCCCTCTCTCTCCCTCTCCCTCTTCTCGTGCGGAAGCTGATATCGAGGAGAGAGAAAGATAGAGATGGAAAGAGAGAGAGAGAGAGAGAACAGACCACAGAAGTGGTTCACGATGCACCTGGCACGACGCATAATACACTGGTCCACGCATAAAATATCCTCACGGTCGCAGCATCTTCCTTAGCGAAGAGGCGACGTCTCTTTTTCTTTTTTTCTTTTCTTATTCTCTCTCTCTCTCTCTCTCTCTCTCTCTCTCTCTCTTTTCTCAGCGTTCATGCGAACCGTCTTAAACTACTTATTTCTTCTTCGGCGCAAGCCGCTTATCTCAATCTTGGAACAACCGATCGTTCGAGTTCGATGCACCGCCGTTCCAAAGACACGCGCCCTGCTCTCTTTCTCGTTTTCTAAAAATAACTAAAAGCGAAAAAATGTCTACGCGAGCCTTTCGGGACAAATTATGTTTCGATCTTGTGCCTTAATTACGAGCGCCCGTCGAATTTCGTTTGTCAGTTCGTGACCAAATTTTTTTTTCCCCGCCACCATCACTTATGGGTATTTTCGTTCGGACGTATTTCTCCTTTCGTTTCTTTTTTCGTATCCGATCTCCTCTTCGTTCGTTTCTTTCGAAATAGTTTCTTCCCCTCCGCCCGCCCGCCCGCCCGCCCGCCCGCTACCCCCTGTGAACGCAACGCAAACGCAACATCGATTGGAAGGGCATAGAAATTTTTTTCGATAAAAAATTAATGGGCATCTATGGCCTTTGAAGAAAATTTGTTAATGACAAATGTCGAGTTAAATGTCCACCATAAAAGTAACGGAGAGAGGAAGATAAGGAGGGATAAGAGGAAGTCAACGAAATGAGCCTTAAAATATGAGGATACTGGAAGGAGTCGCTCTATATGCACAACGCAATCGATCTCGACGAGTATTACGGCCCTCTTATCTCATCTTTGGAACCCGTTTAAGACTCGTTTCGGCACCTCAACTCTCGCGATTGCGTCGGCTTCAATTATCCATGCTCTCCTTCCGAGAATGGACACATCTACCCTCAAATTTACGGCTCCTTAGGATTTCTCGCCATTTCGTGTCCATTCTCCAAAAAGTATTCTTCGTGGTCGTTGAAAAAAGCACGCAAAAAGAAAAAAATACAAACAAAAGAAAAGGAAAAGGAAAAGAAAGAAAAAAAGAACAACAACAACAACCAGATGGTTCCACTGATCTCCTGTACGGTGGTTTTGTTCGAATCGAAGAAAACGAAAGTCTTGGAATATTTTTTTCTTCTTTTTTTTTTCTTTCTCACGGAACAAATTATTCTTTCTCGTTGCAGATGTTAACGTACGTTTGGTCGATCGATCGATCAATCCGATCATCAATTAGTCGATCGAATTTACGATAAATAACGTTCAAGTCGATTGATTTTTAATGCGAACGGACGGAGTCGATGATTACGAACGATGCCTTTGCTTCCAAAGTTACCAATCTCATGATCGTGAGTGATTCGAGAAAAGATCCGTGTTTTTAGAGCGTTCATTTGGAAGGAATTGCACGTCTAACTCCTACCTAGACGAGTAGATAAGCCGTATACTTGGCACCTGTAGAGTTCACCGAGGTTTTCGATATAAGTATACGCTTATATCCCGTGCGGAATTCGTGTTGAGCTACCGGCTAAGATGTCGACGAGAGAGAGAGAGAGAGATAGGGAGGGAGGGAGAGGGGGGAGATATGAATAACGTATTTTCAAAAGAGGGATGCTTTAAGTTCACGAGGCACGTTAAACCACCGGATGTATTCCGAAGCATCGATACTCGTAGCTAACTCGATACGTCGAAGCTTACTCGACTACTCGCGTTCAGACATTAACGCGTACGTGTCCGCCATTAAAGGTTACGCGAGTCGAATAACATTCTTCGACTTTTGTCCCGACAGCTTGTCTCCCCTTTTCAACTTTTCAACACTTTTCCCCTTCTCCCTTTCCACCAGTACCGTACATAAATCCGATGGATTTTTATCGACGCAAACGCACGCTCGTTGCATCGACGTAACTAAGCTCGTGAAACCGTCATTGTATATACCATTTATCCTCTTTCTATTGTTCCCTCCTTCGTGTCCTTTTTTCCCCCCTCTCTTTTCTCTTTTCTCGTGTTCCTTTCTTTTTTTTTTTTTTCCCCCGCCTCCCGCCCCACCTCCACCCTTTTCGTTTTTCATTTTTCCTTCTCTTGTATATAATAAATTTTCTCTTCTCCCTACCTTCATCCCTTCTCTCTCTCTCTCTCTCTCTTTCTCTCCCTCTCTCCCCCTTTGGCGGAGCCATTAAAATGCAGGATACATTTCTACCGATCTTCCCGACCGCGCGGTCAGCACGAAAATATTTGGACACGCGTTGAAATTTTAATTCTCCCTAGCAGCCGACCGTTACGTACTGTACAAAGTGTCACGTTATGAATATTCACCAAGTAAGTAAGTAAGTATTGCTGCTGTTTTAGATGGCGGTGGCGGTGGTATTGGTGGTGGTGGTGGTGTCATCGGTGGGTGGCGGTAATGGTGGTGGTGATGGCGGCGTCGGTAAGCTGTGGAACAACCTGGACGCGTGTTTACATTGTTCTCCCCGTTCGTTTCTTTACGATAATTACGGACAATGTTCCCACAACCCCCCCCCCCCATCCCGAGTTAGCTCTCGAGACGATGAGAATGCAAAATGATATTCGACTAATGTCGAACACGAACGTTTTCTATCTCCTATCGTATCATCTCCTATTATT
>OU426858.1:9114707-9129707 GCA_911387685.1 Dolichovespula media
TGAAACGGTGTCGGAGAGGCATCATAGAAAGAGGCTCGAAGGAGAGTCACGCCCTCCTCGTTACCCGTCCACCTCTCTCCACCACCCCGCTTTTTCCTTTTGGCGATAATATCTCGGCAAATACCGAGCCATGGAACCCTTTAGTCGCGGTCCAAGCTGCCGCCTGTGCGCGTAATGCCCTAAAATTAAACAAGCCACGGCGCCGAGGGCGACGACGGCCATCCGAGTACTCTCTCTCTCTCTCTCTCTCTCTCTCTCTCTCTCTCTCTCTCTCTCTCTCTCTCTCTCTCTCTCTCTCTCTCTTTTCTCTCTTTTCCACTCTTTTCTTTCCCTACACCGAAGGAGGAGAGTCCAGCTCTCGTCTTTACCTCGTCGTAATATCCTTCCTCCTCCTCCTCCTCCTCCTCCTCCTCTCTTATCATTACGTCGAATTTGTTAATCCTTTCGACATTAAATATTAACCATTTAAAATCTATTCCGAGAATTTCGATTCAATCGTGATTTCTATTCCCTGTCTATGGAGAAAAGCATCGTTCCAGTTTGCACACCTGGCAGGTCATACGACTCAACTCATTATCTCACATATTCAACGGGGGAAACAATGATCGACCGTTACGTTGTAACAAAAGGAAATGGAAGAAATTCCAAAGAAATCCTATCGTCGAAACGCTTACCGATATTGGAATTCCTTTCTTCGGTTATTTTTAAAGCATCACTTTTTTTTCTTTTTTCTTTGAGTGTCTCACTGCGCGTTCACTTAAACGCGTAGGACGAATTATCCGTTTCGATATGTAAATATCTTATGTGCGCGGAGGATGGAATCTAAGAAAAGTGATAAAAATGAATAACAAACGTCGAATTACGTATATTACATGGATATTATCGAAAGATGTTGATAAATTTACAGCTCGTAAACGTCGTTCCAACGTTGAAGAAAGATTTAATATTTTCATTTAACGACAACCGGACGAGATCATATTAAAGGATCAAATGTATCTCGTAGGGGACTGTATCGTTTGCACGACCAAAGGATTCACACTCTTAACCTTTGAGATAAAATCTCCGACGTATTGTCCCGGTCCCGTCCTGATACCTGATACGAATAGGACGAGGAGATCTTCTTGGAGATCTTCCTGGAGATCCCGTGGGATCCGTTCACTCCCATATCCCGTTCCTCGATTTTAACCTTGCCAACTCATTCCTCTTAAGGGACACTCAAGGAAACCAGCTGAAATTAATCTAATTTCGTAACTTTTTCTTTTTACATTTTCTAGGTATCAATCGTGAAACTTGAGTCCAACTCGAGAAAGGGTACACCAATTAAATGACATAAAGACGTCGAGTCCTAAACCTCGAAAGAATCCAATTTTCTTGACGATTTTGTCGGACGATCGTACGCCATACCTTTTACTTTATCTCGGTACGTTAATAGTCACGCTTAACTGCCCATTAACTTTATTTCGCGTAACTCCAACCAAATGAGCAGGCCGACGTAAGAAAACGAAGGATTTTATGCCCGCGGAACCGATCCTACATAAACGTTTATAATATACCTGTGTGTTCGTGCGTCGCGTATAGAGCCTTCGGGACACCAGGTACGCGTCATGGAGTTAACGGCTTACCGGAACAAACCAGAAGCGATAAATCAGAATCATTAGGGAATTGGCCGCGCCTTTCACGATTCCTAGTCGCTTCTTGCATCCGTCGTGAGATTTACGTCCACCATAAAAATCTATATCGCATCTTGTAACCCTCTCTCTCTCTCTCTCTCTCTCTCACTCTGACTCTCTCATCCATTGCTCCCGCTACACCTTCATCCTTCTTTCTTCGTCTTCTTTGTACGCTCGTCTACTCAAACTCTGTCATTTTCTACATCTTTTTTCGGTTAGCGGTCGCCCATTTTTAATGCCCTATCAAATGTGAAATTACAAACTGGTAATCGGAAAGGAACGTCTTCTTCTACTACCTTCTTTCGGCAAGTTCTCGCCTTTTAAAAACGTCGTCCCTTCTTACTTTTTTCTGCGATTTGACGAAAGAACGGGGACGACGAACGTTAAATACTTCTCCATTACGGAGGGATTTATCAAAGACACGACATTTTCTCTCGATGATATTAAAAATCGTCTTGGGTAATATTGAAGGAAGAACTCGTTTAACGAAATACGTTCGAAAAGATCCTTCGACGGGATTATCGTTCGAAGGATTACGCATCGAAACGCAACGCGAGAAGATTTCGCTCGGTGGAGGACGGTCTCTCTCGACGCAGCTCCATAAAAGTTGTGGAACAAGAAGGAGTAGTAATTTCCATACAACGACGCGTCTGGCATATAACGTTTCACCTTGTAAGAAGAAGACGAAGCGTACTCCGCGATGAATTGAAATCGAGAGAACCGAGAGAGAGAGAGAGAGAGAGAGAGAGAGAGAGAAAGAAGATAAAAAAAGAGATGGAGAGAGAGAGAGAGAGAAAACCACCCTCTTCGCATTGTACATAATGTAAACGCATATACACAATAACGCAATCGTATACGTAAAATATATACGTATATTTAATTTTATATCTATTCGCGCTAAGAATATGAACGTATCGTGTACGACACTTGTTATGTTCAAGCACAAATTCCCCGATGGCTTCGGAACAAAGAAAAGGAGGATTGATTTTTAGAGATACAACAAACGAAAAATGTCGAAAGAAATATTCATTCAATTTTATTCCCACGTAGTGCGTTTATCGACGTCGATCATGAGAATTCTCACCGGGTTACACTGCTACGTATCGAGAATTCTCCCCAACTCACGATTTTCCTTATTTCCTTTTTCTTTTATTTTCTTTTTTCTTTTTTTCCTCGTCCTACCACCTCGCGTTCCTCTCCTTATTTCTTTTTTCTTTCGATGACCGGTACGGCGACGCTACCTTTTCGGAAGGTCCATCGTTCTCACGAAGAAAGTAACCACGCGATGCTCGAGGAAGAAAGCACCATGGTATGGTTCCGTTCGATTCCATTCCCGCTTCGTATTTACTTTCTAGACACGAACATAAATTAGTAGTACGTGCCACGCGTGTAACGAATACTCGGATACCGATTGAAAAGATTAGAAAGACGGACAGACGGACGGACGAAGAGAGAATGAGAGGAGGATAGAAAGAGATGATGTGAAAAAAAAGAGAGAGAGAGAGAGAGAGAGAGAGAGAGAGAGAAAAGGATTATGACGATAGGATGGGAACGTAGAGTCCACGATTTTCTTCGCTCCTCCTCGATATACCTTACTTTGATTATAGGCCCGAATGTTTCTTTTATTTGAAATAAATTCTAATTACGCGTTAGGTTAATGGATAAGTGCGTGCCTCTTACACTCGTCTACATATCACTGTCAAAATATTATAATACTCGTTGTAATGTAATATTAAATATTGTTCTCGCGTCGTGCGTCGAAGAAAGATAAAAATATAAAATTAATGCATCGTATTCATCTTTTCTATATGTATATAAATTAAGTTGAGACGTTTCCATTAAAATGCATCACCCTGTATATCGTTTGTAGCCCGATCGAAGAGGGTGCGCCAACGAAAACATCCAAGGAGGGAAGATCTTTGTCCCCTTTTCTAAGACACCAAGAGCCATGCAGGGAATGCTTGACGTTTGATGCGCTACCGTGCGCGGATGTAATAGTGATCGTTCTCCTGTTCCTTTCGTTGATAAATAAGTTTCCTTTCGATACGTTATTCGTCGCGCACAAACGCGCGTCCTCGCCAGTTCTACTGATTTACGATCCAAGAGATCGAGCCAAACTCACCCGTCTTGTTTCTTTTCAAACTGTCGGCCTTTCGATCGTTGCCACACGATCGTTTTTCAATCTTCTTACCGTGACTGGCAAGCTTTTACTTCTATGAATCAACTATTTGATTTATACATACATTTTCGAGAATGGAAACGAAAGGAAAATCATCAAAGACAGTTTATATTTGATACTTTTAATTGTTTCAGAGTTTCGAAAACTCGATCGACCTCGAGGAAGCAAAGAAAAAAAAAAAAAAGAAAGAAAACGAAAAAAAGAAGAAGAAAAAAGGAAAGGAGAGAAAAAAGAAAGAAAAGTCCAATCGAGAATCTTGTTAACCGTTAGCAAGCAGAGTACTTTGGTCGTAGAAACCGTACTTATAGTTTAAGAATCCTCTAACGATGTCAGTATGAGAGGCCACTCAATCACGTTAAAATCAAAATGAACCACCGTGGCAAACATTATTCAACGCGAAGAATTTTATTTTTCAACGTATACACTGGCCGAATTGTTATTAGAGAGAGATATTTTTATTATTCAATCGTTTACGGTGTGCGTATATATATACATATATATATATATATATATATATATATATATATATATATATATATATATATATATATATGAGAAAAAATTGTATTTACCTGATCGTACCCATGATCGTACCTCGATAATCTTTCGATTGAATTTACCCTTTGAAAATCGATGGAAATAGATTTTTTGGAGCAGAAAATAAAGAAGACAAGTGTTAAGGGAGGTTTTTGGTGCGCGAACAAGCGAATCAGTCTGATCGACACGATCTTTGTGATCGTACACCGCGAACGATCAGCATAATCCTGTAACGTGTAGCTACTTCGTAGAAATTCGATCGGTCCGATCTTCGAAGATTCTATCTAATCCGTTTAAACGGTCCCGCTTAGCTTTCGAACGGTGCATTAAGCCGATGCACCGGGGCGTTTCGATGTGTGGGATGTATACGTGTATCTCTCTATATGTATGTGCATTTATATATATATATATATGTACACACATAATGTACAATGGTTGACACACAAACGATTACAGATATAGGCTAGATAGAACCTTCCTACTAAAAACGATATTAAAAGAGAGTACGCGTCTCTGAAGCATGAAAGAATTCGAAATCGATTGTTCACGCTTCCTTCCAATGCGAATGTTATAAAGAGCTATATTTGATCATGTTTAAAATCGATCGGTAAAGTATTTTATTTCACGGCGAGACAATTTTAAACGGTTAAAACTTAAGTACTATGATTTACCGATTAGAAAAAGGGCATAGATTTTGAGCGAACGATCGTTAGTAATGTTATTTTTCCAAAAAGTAATTTTTCATCGATCTCCTGGGTTTAAAAAAAAAAATTAAATTAAATTAAATTAAATTAAATTAAATTAAATTAAATTAAATTAAATTAAATTAAATTAAATTAAACGTATCGTAAAAGGTTGTGGATAAAATGATGGACGATATTAAAATGAACTCGAAACGAACGGAACGCGTGGTCGAGTACGAGTATTCTGATTTATATGTTTCTAGGCTAGTAGGTATAAGAACGGAAGCGTCGTGTTATCGACGGCTCGAGTCGACTCATTTATTTTGTTTAATTTGAGATCTCGACGACGGGACGTCATCGTAGATCGGAGATCACTAGGGCCGATCATTGTCGGGGATCACGGCGCCTCGATCGGTAGGCGTTCACCGATAACGAGAGACCTACGCTACGCTACTCTACGCAACGCTACGAAAGAAAGGGAAGGACGAGAGGAAGGTTTCAAAACGCAGCCGCATACGTAATGGTCCCCGGTAGAAAAAAAGATTTCCGGAGATGGAGTCTCTCAGCCGGAGACAGGTGAATGTTTGACATTCCTCTCGTGGCCTCCGCTTTCGACGCCCTAGCCGCACCCGATCATCGCCTTCTGTTTTCTCGATACCCCTCCTCGATCCCTTCTCGATCCATCCTTCGATCGACGCGCGACAACGCGTTTCCATCGTCCGAAAGAACGCAAAACTCGTTTCAACTTTTTTCTCCCCCACTCGTACAATTTTTATCATCGCTCTCGCGTCACACACGAAATTTTGGATCGCTTTCCAATTTATTTTCTACTCGTAAAAATCGTAGAATATACTTTTATAATCGTATTTTAATCTCCGATACGGGCACGCTTTGAAAGAATTTTTTCCTTCTCTTTCTTGTTTTTTTTTATTTTTTTTTTTCATATCTTTCGTAGTTAACAGACGTTGCGATTATGTAAAAAAAAGAAAAAAACAAAGTACACTATTATTGTATATACTATATATTGCCGCGTAAAGAATCTATATCTTTGAAACGTCATGAGTCTGTTCGAAACGTGATTGGTAAATGGGGATCCTATCGGTGACTGTCCGTCTATTCCTCGCGATAAAAATTTGGACATCGAAATTTAATTAAACGTCCTCTTAACGATAGATATTCTTCGATTCTTCCCACCAAAGTAAATCTACATGTAGGGCTCGTATAGAAAGTCGAAGCTTGGTTACGTCGAGTAAACTCTACGTTACCTTGGACAAATAAATTCTCAAGATGATTAATGATTTCGAATGACTTTGAACATTTTTTTTTCGATGGTTAACGAAGTGCCGAGCGATTAAAAAAGAAATTACTTTAATTCCGACGGATTAAGATATGTCTGAGGGTCGAAAAAAAAAAAAAGAAGAAAGAAAAAAGAAAACAATATTGTCAGGAATAAGACGATGACTCTTGATCGTTTTTGTTGGTTTATAAACGGAGGCCACCATCGTCACCGTCGCCGCCGACCACCACCACCACCACCACCACCACCACCACCACCACCTATGGGAAGAGGGTATTCGAGACGAAGACAATTTATTCTGAATTTGCCGGGTAAGAACCGAGGACCCTTTTTGAAGCACGTGCATTCTCGGTCGAATACTCCCTGGTGGACCATTGCTCGTTCGCGGTAAAATAATATTGTCCGACTAAATTCTTCTTCCACCTCCGCTTCGACTTCCATCGTGGTACGCAACGTGAAACAAGACAAACTATTTCGAGATCTTTGCTTTTAAGTTTCTTTTATTTATTTATGCGAGCACCACGATCGAATGACGTTAACTGTTATTATAGCGACATTTTCCTCCTCCTTCTACTCTCTCTCACTCTCTCTTTGTCACTTTTCGAAGAATTACAAACGAGAAAACTGTCCAATCCATTATTGACATCTTCGAATCGTAAAACTCCATTTACCCGGCATGATTTTTCTTCAAATTCAATTATCGAAACGTTAGATAAATCATCGCCGATCCTCCATGATAAAATGAAGGACGTCCCGCCCGTTGGATTAGAAGAATTTTGGCTAACTCCACGTTTTACGATTTCAATCTAAAGACCATTCGGTACCGTGAAATATAAAGTAAGGATAAATCCAGGACGTGTGGGAGCTGTTAAAGGGATTCACGCGAGGCCAGGGACACGTATGCGTGTCTTGCATGAATCAAAAGTGTCTCGATTCATTGTATCGCGGCTTCAGGATGATCAGTTGTAGTATAGGAAGCCATTGTTGAAGAGGAAGCCTTTACAAAAACGTCCCATCGACCTTCTTCCGTAGCATCGCAAAGGGACTTAACGCCATTGTAAGACCACCCCGAAAATAAGAGAAAAAAAATGAGGAGAAGAAGAAGAAGAGAAGATTCGTACGTGTTCGTCGCTACTTCAACGTAAGAACAGCAACTAGCTCGCTTTTGTCGTAAAACGAAACTCTCGCAATTACGATTCGTAACACGCGTCTCCGTCGTGTTGCCTCAGCAAACATCGCTAAAACTTTGCGTGTGGTCGAAAACACGAATCCTCTCGTACAAGCGTAGTACCAGCAGGCTGAAGGATCCTCGAAATGCGTAACGGGGATTCCTCGAGACCTTCCCCTCTTTAATTACGTTGCGAATCTCTCTTAGAGCCCATATTCTCGAGTATCTTAATTTAAAATACTTTCACGAATCCAACGCTTTGCTCCTATTTTCATACTTGGCATTCCGTTAGAAGACCGAGAACCCCGTACTGACTCGTCGATAATAATTTACTTGGAATATATTTCTGTCTTATAAGAGTAAGCGAGTTGGTGATTTAAAACAATGTATCTAAAGTATACGTATCTATTTCTTTTTTCTTTTCGCTTCGTTTCTTTTTTCTTTCTTTTTTTTTTTTTTCTTTTTTGTTAGTTTTTCTATCGAAAGATTTATTCTACGGATAAGAACGGTAGCTCGAGAGAAACGATTCGAAAACGTTCTCAGGTCCATTAGCGGGGAAATTTGGACATGCGAGACAAGCCGAAGTACGAGCAAACATGGACGTCGGCAAAAATCAAAGGCCGATTCTTCGTCCGATATTGGCCCCGTCGGTTCGGGCTAGACGAGATCTGCAAGCTCACGCCCTTGAAAATCCTTTCGAATGGCGGCCCGGCGATGAACCTTCTTCCTCTTTTTCTGCTATTGGTCTCTTTCGAAGGTTTGCCGTACCTATGTGTTGCTGTAACACATTTCGTACCGCAAGCAAACAGAGTTCCTCGTTTTGTCTGATAATTGCTGGAAACACCGGGCGAGTGTTTGCAGTGTCATCGAGGTTCGGTCACACCTCGCACTGCGACCACTTCCCAAAGCTTCTCCTCTTCTTCGGCTCGCCGCTGCCAATGTGTATCTTACGTTCTTATAAAAGCGACTTCGTTCGAAAGCTCTCCCAACTCGGTCGCTTCGATTACGTTTTAAATGCTTTCCGAGTCGCTACGACTGGTTCTCTCGAAGATTGCATTTTAAAGAAGAAACGTTCGCACTTTAAATCGTTTCATAACTTAATCCCGAGGCTGGTAATTATACTAAGATTCCATTCGATAAGATTATATGTACGGAATGCATTCTCTCTATCTACGATGTTCCGAAGATCGTCCGAACCACCACAGAGAGTCATGTAGATTATAATGGAAAATATTATTGAAAATAGCTTCGAGCATGATAATTACAAGATTAAGCGTACTATCTGTAATCCAGTTTCTTCGTTTAATTAAATTCCGTTGCATGTATCTCGCATTAGTGCTTCCATCTATGTGAGTATGAGTAAAACATCTAGGAAAGCCGGTTGGTATAAAGAAGTAATAAAATATTAATTCGCGGTTACTTAAATAACTATGATTACGGATTTGAGCTAAAAAGAAAATTCTTGCTTAACAAAAAAAAAAAAAATAATATATCAATAGATATATCGTTAAAAAACACTTAATTCTAATTTATCCTTCGGTTTATGTACAAGTCTTACAGTTAAATATTAATCGTTGCAGTCCAATACAAAGTTCTTTGAATTGATATTTCATTAATTCGAAGATAATTAATTTTCTTCCAACTGTTCCTGCTCCATTTCGTCGCTGGACTCTTGCATCTCTTCGTCCTCTTCCGCCGTCTCCTCCAATTTCTTCCTTTCTTTAAGTCCAGCAGCCGGCGATCTTATCAAGGACAGATCGCGCTGTACTTCCTTAATATCCCTTTCTTGTTCCAGCGTACGACCCTTGCGCAAGCGCTGCAAAATGTGTAGATTCTGTCTCCTCTGTCTAATGTTTTCAACTTTCTTGATAGCTTCCACGGTCTTTGTCCATAATTCTCTGTTGTATTTCACCGGGACATTTCTCCTCTTCTCAAATTCGAACGACGGATCTATCGCCAATTCCTTGCCGACGGTCTTCCTATACGCTTTCGTCCATTTAACCTTTCTTGGGTTCTTTTTCTTTTTAAATGCCGCGTGGCATTTCGATCGACAAAATCTAAAAATCTATTCATTACAATAATTATAAAATTGTTAAAAAATCATTCGCGACGATATCAATACAAAAACACGTGACATAACCTTAAAAGTTTATCAAAGACAATTCGATCGCTATTCGACGTGATATTTATCACGGAGGAATAAAATAACAATTTAATATGTTACTTACTTTACAATCGTTTCTAACGAATTGAATTCCGTGTCCCGGATAAATCCGAGAGGAGCAAAAATAACACGTTTCGATACGCATCCTGCACGGTGACAGCAACCGAAGAAGGATTGCACATGGACGCCTAATTTATTTCCTCGCGAAGCCATCTATCGTTATATTGACGAACTAACTCGACATTATCTCGAAAGATGAGTTAGGTGCCGTTTAACTCGAGATAAAAAGATTTCTTGGATTGGCATTTAAATGGAAAAAGAAAAGACCGATTAGACTATCCATACTATCTATACTTAAATATAATAATATTTAATATTTCGATAAAATTACATTATATTTGTGTCAATGCGAGTTTCAACTTACGGTTGCTTCCGGTTTTCCCTTAAAAAAAAAAAAAAGTTATGGCCGATAGAGAAATGGCGGGAAAGTAGGAAAACGAGCGCCAGTTGACAGCGAATTATCGAGAAACCTATATCTCGTTTCTAGTTTTATTGAAAATGGTTCATAAAACGTCGAACGATGATAAAAATATAATTAAAAATGTGGAAAGCGAAAGTGTGCATGTTATTGAAAGGAAATCCGTCATATACAAAGATTTATCTTCTACCTTGGTACAAGAGATAAGCGATTACTCGAAACAATTTGCACATATTTATGCTGCTAGACTCGCAGAACTTGGAGAAGTTTTGACAACGAAAGTTCACGCAAAGTGGAGTAAGATATTAATGATATTTCAATTTATTTTAACGCTCGTGTATCGGACAACTAATATGTATTTTATTTTGTCTGTTAGAAAATGTTCAAGTCTTAAAACTAGCGGATTTAGAGGATTTTGAGGGAGAAACTTGTATTATAATTGGAACATTGTACAAACATCAGCAATGGAAACCATCTATTTTACAAGAACTCAGCGAAGAACACCAATTGTCGTTACCAGCTTCAAGATCGGATTATTGTTCTGAAAAGGATCAAGTATTCTTGGAAGATGAAATGCTACGTATTAAATTGGTTGGTACATTAGTTGACCTTGAGAGTATCGTCACCGGTATAGTTTGTGCTGTATTAGGAAGCGAAGAGAAGGATGGTACATTTCTTGTAAGTTCAAGCGCTTGTAAAAATAGTATTAAGTCTTGTTTATATAGAAAAAATTTGACTTTATTTTAGGTAAATTTATTTTATTATTATTAAATATTACTTTATTTAGGTAAAAGACTGGTGCTTCCCAGGTTGCCTACCTAAAACTTTAGTAAGTTCAAATTCAAATTCAAATGGAAAGATAGTTCTAATATCTGGATTAAATTTTATTCGAAATTCGGATGACTTGGCGATAGAATTATTACGCGAATGGATCTGTGGGATGGCTGGCGATATAAAAGCTCAGAAGGAGGAAGCCTCTATCGTACGGCTCATCATAGCTGGTAATCCAAACGATATATAGTAATTTTTCTATCACGATGAATTAAAAATTACGTTACCAACGTGCTATCGTTTCAGGCAATGCTATTAGCAATAACGACAAGGAATACACACATAAGAAAATATCGGAGTTAAAAGCAGAAGAGAGTACACACGCGAAAGAAACCATCAGCGCGACGAAAAAATTAGATGATTTTCTTTCTGATATTGCAAAGTGTTGCTGCGTAACTTTGATACCAGGCCAGTACGATCCTACTAATAGGATGTTGCCGCAAAGACCGCTCCATCCTTGTTTGTTACCTAAATCATCCAGGTATTATTTAAAGAGAATAGAAAAATTATAAATGAAAACTGTGTGCGTCTCGAAAATTGATCGAATCTATCCTCTTTAGACTCGGAAGTTTTCAAGGTGGTTCCAATCCTTGGATCAGTCAAATCGATAAACGTACGATAATGGGATCGAGTGGTCAGCCTTTCGAAGATTTTGTAAAAGCCGCTGGTTCCAAAGATATTTCTCCGATCGAATGGCTAGAAAAAACTATTATTTGGAGACATATGTGTCCAACTGCACCGGATACATTACCGGCCTATCCATTTTATAAAAAAGATTTATTCATAATGAAGCATTGTCCTGACGTATATTTCACAGGGAATGCCGATAAATACGAAACAAAACTTTGGAAAGGTATTTATTATTTTCCTTTTTTACGTTTTTATTGAAAACTACAACTAACTAATGTTTATCCTTTTATTTACAGGCGAAGAAAATCAAATCATCAGGCTAGTCTCTATCCCACGATTCTCGACGTCTCACGCTGCCGTTTTGATAGATCTGGAAAATCTCGATACAGAACTTATACATTTTGGAATAGAATAAATCAAAGTTTTCCCTTATACATTTCTCTTTTTGTTTAACACGTATCGTCTACAATTTGTGATAAAAATTATATGTACACGATAAATTTATATATTTTTAATGGATTTTACAGTAAAAAATATTGAGAAAAGAAAGACTTCTTCAATGTGATTGAGAAACACTGTCGTCGTAGAGATATGTCGGTAAATCGTTGACCGTCCACTTCGTAGATCTGGTCGGTAATCGATTGACGAATTATTTCGTAGACACGTCGATATTTCGTAATTGGATTCGGAGAAACATATGCATATAAAAAAATTTTAACGCGTGCACAAATTTGTCCTCTTTATTATCTGTATTATAAACAAACACGTTATCGTTATTCTCAACTCGACGTGAAATGTATCAATGCACTTGTATGCCATACGATAAATCAACAATATCACGTGTATCGATTACAAGACGCTAATTAAATATGTCAATTATAGCACGTTGCTCTTCTACATAAGCTCCGCTATGTTCTTCTAGGTCTCTTACAGTCCGATAATATCGGTCGTTCGTTTCTGACGCGATACATACGCGTTTAGCTTATTCTTTTACGTTAAAAACATGTGGAATTATATTTTGCTATCTTCCATGGTACTGATGTCATCGTTATTTTATCATTATCAATTTAGTAAACCAATCGGTATCATCGAAAATCCAAATAGCTATTATGATTATATAGTCGGTGAGTGGGTGCAATTATTGTTATATCTTTTTCTGACCACTCGATTTAACGTAAGGAAAAAAATATTCTCACGAGTCCGACAATACGTTGGATCGAATGAACGAGTTCATATCAAAAGTCGGCATCTCGGGTGGTAGAACGACCGCATCTTGCCATGCCGACTGTCGTTCGACGATGCTACGTAAAAATAATGTTATAGAAAAGAAAAAAAAAAAAAAAAAATGTTAATCGTTTAAACCGTCGTAGCTCGATATCGTTGATCGAACATCTATCGTCCTCGCCGTTAGTTAAATTTGTTGATTTGCAAAGTTGGCGCTGGTACGACTGGTTGCGTGATGGCATCGCGTCTATCGGATTTATCAAATACCACGGTGCTGCTCGTGGAGGCGGGTGGTCATTTCAATTGGATGTCGGTGATGCCGTTGATGGCCCCGTTGATGCAAGGAAGCAGTTTAGATTGGGCTTATAAAACGGAGACCCAGAAGTTCTCATCGTTTGGACTTTGGAGTCACGTAACGAGTCCCTAATGAAATTTATATCAATTTTATAGAAAACGATATTCGTTCCTATCTATTTGAAATTAAATATAGTTACATGGAACTCGTGATGTTTTACGATAATATTATTATTTAGCAACAATCCTGGCCAAGAGGTAAAGGATTAGGTGGCAGTGGTCAAATCAATTATCTCGTTCACTCCTTCGGGAGATCCGAGGATTACGAAACGTGGCCCAAGGGATGGTCCTACGTCGATTTGATACCGTATTTTAAAAAGGTCACGGAAACCATGAGCGTGACCACCTTCTCATCGGATGATCCATTGGTTGCGGCCTTCATGGAGGCCGAACTTTCGATCGGATCCAACGACGCCACCTTTCAAAAGGGCAGTTATACCGCCAAACGAGGATATCGATGGAGCACCTATCACGCGTATTTACAGAATTCCTTAAATCGCAACAATTTTCACGTTCTGATGAACACTCTGGTTACCAAGGTAAATCCAATGGAATAATTCGCAAAAATTGTTCGTTATAAATCTTCTTCTTCAGATATTATTCAATGGCACCAGAACGATCGGTGTGGACGTTCTCTATAACAATGCCTCGCGTGAAAAGATAAACGCGAGAAGAGAAGTTATTCTTTGTGCCGGTACCGTCAATACCGTCCAATTACTTTTGCTTTCCGGTATCGGACCAAGAAAAGAACTCGACAAGTATCAGGTATTATTTCAATCATCGATATGTATGAAATTTCTAACACGAATAAATCATGATATCGAGTCGCCCTTTATTTTCTTTATATATAGCCAATAAAAGAGATCGACATAGCTTCGATATAAATGATTAATTTTTATAGATACGTACGGTGAGCGATCTCCCAGAAGTCGGGAAGAATCTTTTCGATCATATGAATGTTCCAGTATACGTAAATCTCAAAGCACCGGTTAGTCTGACTTTAAGAAAGATGCAATCGATTCAGGAAATAATCAAATACCTTCTCTTTGGAACCGGTAATTAAAAAATACACTTTTGATCGAATCTCTTTTTCTCTTTTTCTTCGTTAACGGAATAATCCTTTGTGGATTTTGTTTTATTCGTACAAAATAAGGATCTCTTTCGTCGAATCGCGTCTTGGCTACTGCACGCGTAAACAATAGCGGTATTATTCTCTTCGGAATGGCTTCTACAGACGAGAAACTCTTGAAGGACATTGCTAATTATCAAACCGAGACTTTCAGATCGCTCTTTCCTGCTTACAACGACACTAGCCACGATGGTTTCCTTTATCTCGCCACTTGCCTCCAACCGAAAAGCCGTGGAAACGTCACTTTAAAATCACGAAGCATTTTCGATCAACCGAAAATCGATCCGGCTTATCTTCAAAACGACGACGACGTTCGTTGCAGTCACAAGGGTGTGTATACGCAATGAGAATACTCGAGTATATAAGATTAACGAATTTCACGTTATACGTGAATCCACCATATAATACGGGACGATGTTCGCAGCTATAAATTTGGCAGTGGAGACGCTAAGGTCGCGAAAGTTTCGCGAGTACGGTGCTCGCGTTCATTTTCCCGATTTCGAGGAATGCCGACACTTCCGACAGGATTATAGGGATAAGGATTATACCGAATGCGTTATGAGAATCGGTGGAGTTACCAGTCATCATCCCTGTGGTAGTTGTAGAATGGGCACCGATGATAACTCTGTGGTCGATGATAAATTAAGGTGAGACGA
>OU426858.1:9132207-9139707 GCA_911387685.1 Dolichovespula media
TTTTTTTGTTTCCTTGTCTCTTCTTTTTTTTCCATTTTTCGTTTTTATTAATTTTTATTCCTTTTGTATCTTCTTTGATTCTTCGTTTCTGCTTATCTCGTAATATATTAATCGAGGGGAGAGAATAATAATGTTATTATTATTATTAATATTATTATTATTATTATTATTATTATTATTATTATTATTATTATTATTATTATTATTATTTATCATTATTATCAATAAATGGTTCTAACGCTCGGTCGCAATTTGCGGGGCCGCCTTGCGCGTCACGATGTCGGGGGCAATTCTTTTCCTATTACTTCTTCTTTTTCATACGTTCGTTCATTCACTCTCTCTCTCTCTCTCTCTCTCTCTCTCTCTCTCTCTCTCTCTCTCTCTCTCTCCATCACGCACACGCACACGCACACACTCTCTCCCACTTTCTCTCTATTTTTATATGTTCTCTTACATTCTAACAAGTACGTCCTTATCGTTAGATATATATATTCTATATATCTATATATCTATATATATATATATATATATATATATATAATATATTTATATTGAAAAAATGAGTGTACTCTTCTTTCGTCCTTTCTTCATTTATATCAATAGGAAATAGTTAATCGATTAATTTGCAATTGCGTGTAACATAGACGCGTCCAGCGCATAGAAACATAAATAAATAAATATAAACGGATGTATTTACATATACTCGGGGAGTTGCTGGTTGGGAAGGGAAGAGAGGGGAAGGGATGGAATTCGATGATAGGGCTGAAGAGGAGGAGGGGGAACAGGAGGAGAATGGGTGACGGAGGGACAAAGTGAGATTTTGCGTGTGTTTAGTGTATGGGAGGATCCTGATAGTATTTTAATTCTTTCCTATACATATATTATGTATTATATACTCGCTATATACTACATTTACGTATATATTATATTTATGTTTTCCATATGTATGTGTATGTGTGTTGTGTGTGTGTGTGTGTGTGTGTGCGTGCGTGCGTGTTCGTTTGTCATGTGTGTTCTTACAATTAGAGACTCTATAGAATTAGCGTCTCTATGAGAAAAATGACAATAATACTCTCCTCTTTTATTAACTCTTTTTCAATGATTATCAAAGTAAGAAAAATTATTTGAAAATTAATGAATGGTTTATCGAGTTTTGTTTCTTTTCATGTGTATGTGGATAAGTGTGTTTTCTTGTGTATTGCGATACATCCGCTTAACGCGGTTAGGTTGAGGTAGAAGCGGTTTCGTATACTTATTTTATATGTCATTATTTAAATGCAGGTTTTATGTATATATGTACTATTTATGTACCGATGGTCTCCACGTGATTCTCTTTGCAGGTACGAACGATGAATTGGCGTATAATCGCGCTTGCTTGTGCGTGTGTTATTTAGTGTCTGTGTTTTTGAGATAAGGGACAAATGGGGGGGGAAAAAAAAAATAATAAAACACGCTCTCCACGATCTTTTGATTAAAAAAGAAAAAAAAAAAGAAAAAAAAGAAAATTAAACCCAGAAAAAAAGAAATCGAAGGAAAAACACGCTTGTTTGATGAACCAAAAATCGAAGACATATCGAAAACAAAAGAGCGTTGTAAGATTTGAATAAGATGAAGATAAACGTGGTTCGTGTTAAAAAAAAAACAAACAAAAAAAAAAATAAAAAATAAAGAAAACGAAAAGGATCGTTTTTAAAGCAAAAACCTTAAAGAAAATAGAGGTGCGTTTAGAACAAGCTTAAGGATTTACATAAATTCGAAGCAATTAAATCTAAAAGCGAGGATAAGGAGATATTCGACGCGTCTAAAAGGAAGTAGTGATTCTTTTTTCTTTTTTTTTTTTTTTTTCCTTTGGAAAATCGTGCAAAGCGTCTCGCGGTTCGGCAGGCAGTGTAAAGGATGCTAGGATGAAAAAAGATTGTCATGAATTTTGAAAAGAGTCGAACGTACAGCACACACGTTCTGGTCGAGATCGAGAGGGAATCGATCATCGAAAAGTGAAATCGAGACGGAAAAAAGAAACGATTCCGAGGATCGTTTTTCTTATTTCTTTTCGTTCGATCGATACGGATTTTACGATCCTTTTTTCATCGTCATAAACTCTTTTTCTCTTTGCCGATAGTCGTCAACGACGAAAAAAGTAAAGAGACAAAGTTTCAAAGTTTATTAGGGCGACGACGTTTTTGTTTCTACTTTTTTGTTTCGTACGAATAAGACGAACAAGTAAGTAATTAATGTGAATGAACGAACACCGACAGCATCCTCCCTTTTTCTCTCTCTCTCTCTCTCTCTCTTTTTTTTTGTTTTTCTTGTTTTTTGTTTTTAAGCCTACTATACGCTCGAACTATTGCATCGCTTGATTATTGATTTATGTTATTAAAACCTTATCGACTATTATACTTTGTAGTTTGTACTTGGTTTTCATATTCCTGAGTGAGGGACTCGTGATCGCGAAAAGAATCGATCTCGTCGTTCTTTTCGCGAATTGTCTGATTATTTATTGAAAAGCTTTCTTCCCCTTCTTTTATTTGCTCTATCTCTCTTTTTTTTTTGTTATTATATATTTCTCTCTCTCTCTCTCTCTCTCTCTCTCTCTCTCTCTCTCTCTCTCTCTCTCTCTCTCTCTCTCTCTCCGGCCGTGTCACTTCCGATACTTCTGACGATGGCGCCGATTTTAAAAGCTTCATTTTTTTTTCCTTTTTTCTTTTTCTTTTTCTTCGGCCAATCGGGAAAAAAGAAGAGAACACCAGCCCGTTTCGATATCTCGGAAACATTTGTTCTATCGTAAAATACCGCGTAGGCTTTATATATTTTGTTTTCTCTTCTTCTTTCCTTCTACTCTCTCTCTCTCTCTCTCTCTCTCTCTCTCTCTCTCTCTCTCTCTCTCTCTCTCTCTCTCTCTCTCTCTCTCTTATGCATATAGAGATTTATAAGCTTTATATTCCGTGCACCCTGTATGTCGTGTGTGAGGTAGCATTTGTACTAGTGTGCGATGAAATATTGTGATCCATTATCATACTTTTGTCGTCGGGGATGAACAGCAGGGATAGAAAAAAGAATGATCGCGATGATCGACAAGACGAAAAAAAATATATATATATATATATATATATATATTACGATGATCTCTGGCAGTGGTGTCTCTCCCATTTTCTGACTAACTTTTCCCAATGTAATTGAATATGCGTCGCCAAGTTTTATTTCCGTCTTTTCTTGTTTTTTTTCTCTTTTGTTTTTTTTTTTTTTTTAATTGTTTTTTGCTCGCTTTCCTTTTTCCTTTTCACTTTCATTACTATTTTCCTTGTACTTGTTTAAGTGGAGATCATCGAAATTCTTCTGGAAGTGTCACAGATCATCGCGAAATCCAATCCTTCCACCCTCCTTCCATCCAACCTAACAACAACAATTACATTATAAAATTGATCGTCGTCGTGTTCCATTAAATTTACAGCGTGTACAGTATTAAGTCCTAGAAAAATTTCACGATTTGCGTGTGTATCTATCGATTAATATGTTCGTACCAATATTATGTTTCTTTTTCTTCTTTTATTATTACCTTTGTCACATGGTTAATTGTATCCCTTAAACGTTATTTCTCTCTCTCTTTCTCTCTCTCTCCCTCTCTCTCTTTTTTTTTATTATTTTTTTTTTCTTTTGTTTGTTTTTTTTATTTACTTTGTACTATAAGTCACGGCCGAGAATCATCATCGACCGCTCGCCCCCGAAATCGGAAAAGTAGCCCCACCTTGCGACCGCACGTTCTTTATGTTTATTTTTTATTTATTTATCTTTTTTTTTATTTTTTATTCCTTTTTCTCTCTCTCCTTCCTTTCTCCTTCTTCCTTTTTCTTCCCTCTCTCTCCCTCCCTCCCTCCCTCCATTCCTTCCTTCCTTCCACTGTATCTCTCTTTTTCTATTTCTTTCTCTTTTCTAGATCATTCTCGACCTAACCATACACGAATTATCATGCACATATATTTATACACACATATATATATATATATATATATATATATATATATGCATTAACGTCGCTCTTACACGTAGCGATGTATATAATCCCATTTTCTAATTACTTAGTCTTTCATTTATCATCTAATCAACGATGTAGCATCTAGAATACTATATCGCAAAACCGAGAAACAAAAGAAAAAATATAGAACGGTACACGGCGAGCTTCTCCCTCGTATTATTACCTTTACTCTCATATTATATTTTCTTCTTTTAATTTTTTTTTTTTCTTTCTTTTTTTCACGTTTTTATTAGATTTTCATTCAACCGCCAATGTACTCTCCTCCGTTTGTGCGCGATGGTGTGTAGGTGCAGCAACGATACATCGATTCTTTTCTCTCTCTCTCTCTCTCTCTCTCTCTCTCTTTTCTTCTTTTTCTTTCCTTCACTCGTTCCGTTCTCTAAGCCAGGCGTGAGGGGGGATCCCTTCGTCCCTTTACCTCGATATACACCTATCACTTTTTTCCCCTCTCTTATGCCTCTAATCCCGAAACTAATCCTAACAACCGCCACGCGAGGCAGTACCGGATAAAACGTAGAAGGTTCACCCCGTCACTGACATATTACCATTTTACATCGCGGATCCCAAAAATTCCTTTTGTTCTAAATTCCCCTCTTCCCCACCCCCCCTCCCCCCCACCCTCCACCCTCTTCCCCTCGTCCCTTCCCCGTACTTGTCATTTTTCATCTTACAAAAAGAGATCGATCTCACGAATTTAAGCTCTTCGTCTCGCTTCGTAACTCCCCACCCAAAGTTCGGTGTCACACACGACATCTTCTATTTTCTCTCTCTCTCTCTCTCTCTCTCTCTGTCTCTCTTTTACTTTGCAAAAGGATTTTCAATCCGTAAAACACATATTATAGAAACAACATGCAACATTTTATCCTACGCCGTGTGATAATACGATAATTGAGCCGCGTACGCGCGTTTTCTTTCGAATACGGGTTTAACCCTTTTGCCAGCTCCATTCCATTGCCTTTCTTTTCGGTTTTTCGGTTTTTCCCTTCACCCCTTTCCTACCTAACATCCCACCCCCACCCCCTAGATCTACCGTTTAGCTTCGTTTTTTCTTACTTTTTTTATCTCTCCCCGATCCCTCCCGATACTTTCGCATACTACTACTCTTCTACTTTTCACCGAAAAACTAAAGAGCCCCGTGGCGATTCGCGAATACGCGTGTGTCGCACGCGAACGCGGTGTTTCCTTCTTTTTTTTTCGTTTTTTTTTTTTTTTAATATGTGTGTGTCAGTAGTAGTAGTAGTAGTAGTAGTGTGTGTGTGTGTGTTTATGCGTGTGTGCACGTGCATGCGCCGATGTAGAAACGCGCGTGTTGTGTCCGTGGTGTATGAGCGTGTCCGTCGTCTGTAGTACGCGCGCGTGTATCTCCTATAATATATACATGGATAGAGTACTTTTATTATTTTTTTTTTTTTCTTTCCCTTAAATTTACACCAGAATTGCACGATAAACGATCGACACGAAATCGAGTGACGGAGGGAAAATGAATGAATTTTGAATATCGTTCCTTTTCTTCCTTCTTCCTTTTTTTTTTTTTTCTTTTTTGCCTTCTTGTTCGCTCTTCGGTTGCCTTAGCTCTTACATTACATTATCTCCCTTTTCTCGGAATAACGAATTTCAATGAATCGCCAAAAGGTTAGGTCCAATAATCTCCGGCTCGACTTCGAGTCGATACGCTCGCTCGTTTACAGAAATTTTGCACTTCCGAAGAAGAAAATACGTCTGTCACGAACGCCAAAACAGAAAAACTATATATATATATATATCTACGTGTATTAATTACTCTCCCCTTTTTATACCCATGACAAAACGTGCTGCTCGTCGAAACGGATAAAACAATGCCCGACGCGGGAAATTCGAAACGAAAAAAAAAAAAAAAGGAAAAGAGAGAAGAAAGGAAAAGAATAACAAAACTCGTCGATCTCTCCGATCGAATTATAACTCACGACGGGACACGGGACTCGAACTCATTGAAAATCTATATATCCGAAGAAGAGAGAAAACTAACGGAGTTGTTTTAGTACGAAAAAAAGAAAATTAATAAATGAAAACGTCGGTCGAAGCGCAAGGGCAAGGAAAAAATAGAAAAGAAAGAGGAAAAAGAAAGCCGTGTCCACCTTCGATGTGCCGGATTCTTCCTAGATATATTTTAACATTTTTTTTTTTTTATATGTTTTCACCACGAGATTATACGCGTCTATAATTTTCCTTAATCATCATCACAATACCGACTAATTCTAAATCCATAATAATTCTACGTTGATTATTTTAGGTACATGTGCGCCGATTGTTCGGAATATTCC
Source organism: Dolichovespula media (assembly GCA_911387685.1). Classification (NCBI taxonomy): domain Eukaryota; kingdom Metazoa; phylum Arthropoda; class Insecta; order Hymenoptera; family Vespidae; genus Dolichovespula; species Dolichovespula media. The sequence goes on from OU426858.1 coordinate 9,138,538, forward strand.
CGCGATCGACGTCATTCCGTCTGTCATTTACGTATTTATGTATGTACGTACGTATGTGTGTATGTGTGTATGTATGTATGTATGTATGTATATGTATATAAGTATATGCGCGTGCGCGTGTCCTCTCCGCGTGTGTTCCGGTGTATCGTTCCATTTCCCTATTTCGCTCTGCGACTCGTATAGTTGTATATATATTTATGTGTGTGTGTTGTGTGTGTGCTCGCGTAATCGTACATATAATACCATCCATTATCTACGCGATCTAATGTTCTCATTTATTTTTCTTGTACGTATGACGAAACAGATAAACCGTAAAGCTTAAGTCGATTCGTCATCACAACCCCTCGAACACTACTCCCCCCCCCAACCCCTCTGACGTTCTACCACCTTTCCGACGCTCGATCTTATCGTCCCTTAATGCGACCGCCGAATCGATTCCTAATAAACTTAACGCTAAATTCATTACGTACCATTTAAAGGTACACTTGCATCTGCTTAGCAGGTAGCCAAAAACAATATATATTTATATATATATATATATAATATTTATATTTATATTTATATATATATATAATATTTATATTAAGTAAAAGATTCGTTTAACATGCCAAAATGTGACCGTAACTATTTACACGTGCGCGGTATGTGTGTCGTGTGTACGTGCGTATTCACCATCAATTTTACTTTTTTTATTTTTATTCTTTCGTCATTCCATTAATAATTAAATGTTTAGATATCTTTCTCTCTCTTTCTCTCACAGTTATTTTCTGTTTTTTTTTTTTTTTTGAATCCTGTACTATCGCGTGTGTATGCGCGTATGGGACGACACGTAACACAATTTTTACTCCCCTCCTTTCTTTCTCACCACACGGATCTAATCACGATCCCTTCCCTATTTTTTCCTCTATCGTCTAAAATCTAAGTCGTCTAATTTTCGGAGACCATCATAATCATCACCCCCCTTCCCATCATCCTCTTTCCCTCGCTCGAAATAATCAGTACCGCCCTTCAAACAAATATTTCGGCGACTCGCGCCCTGATTTTTGCATCTTTTTTCTTTCTCTTTTCTTTTTTTCTTTCTCTTTTCTTTCTTTCTTTCTTTTTTTTTTTTGTTGTTTTGCCTCCCATCCAATTCCTTCTCCTTTTCGTTTCTTCGATCGACCCACAGCC
>OU426858.1:9147207-9154707 GCA_911387685.1 Dolichovespula media
GAAAATAGTATATCCCTTCGAAATTTCAATCCTGTCGGATATCTCGAATACTATCAAACACGTAATGCAAACGAGGAATGGCAGAGCCAAAAATAGCGAAGAACGAGTAAGAGTATCGTAAATGTTATGAAACGGTAACGCGTTCTCCAAACGTTTCTTTTATAAATAATACATGGGTATCGAGTAATTAAGTCAAATTTTCTTTTTCTTTTTCTTTTTCTTCTTAATTGACAAATATATGCGCCATCGCTGAACAACAATCATATATTAATTAAGCTCGTATTGATAGTTAATACGTAATATCAAAACGCGTTTTGCGAGCAGATTGTGTCTCGCTTGATCGAAGAAACTCGATCGAAAGAATAAGGAAAAATCGGTGGGCGAGTTGGTAGGTAGTTAGTTGGTACTACGCGAGCGCGTGGTACTTACTTACACGCGGAACCGCGCGTTCTCTGGCTTTTCGGCGGATAGCACCTAAAAATAGAAGCCGGGCATCCTAGAAAAAGTAAACGGGGCCGCGGTGGCGGGCCTCGGTTTCGTGCAGCTGACTATGAAATTCACAAAGGATCCAACCGGGGGAACAAAGAGCGGGATCCGTGAAGACGAGCGCGTGAAACAGAGAGAGAGAGAGAGAGAGAGAGAGAGAGAAAGAGGGAGAGAGAGAGTGCCTGAGACAAAGGCACAAGAAAGAATGAGATAGAGAACGTGTGTGTGCGTTTGTATGTGTTCGTATGTATGTACGTTTTCACGGGATGAGAAAAGGAGAAAGAAAAAGAGAGAAAGAGAGGCGGATATAGCGCTGCGGGGTAGATACGCCCCTGAGAAACATGCAGAAACGCAAAACGGTGCCGAAAGGCTCAGGAAACGAAAATGATCGCTTCCGAGAAAGGCTCCGCCATCTGCTCTCTGCCTAGAAATCGCTCGATTTCGAGACGTACTTCGCCCTCTACTATCATTACCGTGATATCGTCATAGATTTATTCAACTTTTCCGTATGGATACTGGGAAAAAAGTAAACTACGATAGAGAAAAATTATTTCGTAATTTCGAATCGAACGATCCTTATTCGAATTTTGTCATCGTTATCCATTCTTTTCATATTATTCGAATGATATTTCAAAATTATACGAAAACGATCTATAGATCGGCGATGCGAGATACGGTTAAAAAAAAAAAAGAAAAAAAAAAAAAGGAAAAAAATGAAAAGGAGAGAAAAAAAAGAAAGCAAGAAACAACGAAAGACATATTCGCAATTCTTGTTCTTCGATTCTCTCTCAGTGGAATCGTGCGTGTTTGACCGAAAGGGATCGAAGGAAAGCCCGGAGAGCCTGGGTAAGATGAAGTAGTCGAGAGGGGGAGAAAATGGAAAGGTTAAGTTACGAAACGCAGCAACTTCCAAGGTCTCTCCCACTCCAATTGGATTATAACTACGACGCCGACGACGACGACGACGACGACGAACGAACGAACGAACGATCTGACCCTTTTTCCCTTTTCAAACTGAATAGATAGAATAACGTAAAGACGTGGTGGCACCACGTAGAGACGTACAAAGAGAAATTCCACTACGTTTTCACATTTTTCTTTTTTTTTTTTTTCTTTTTTTCTTTTTACAAAGAGATTCTTGTCGAGAAGTATTACAAGAGGATATCTTAATTAACTCGGACAATTATCGTATAAACTTAACGATATTGTATTCGAACGTCTTTTACGATGGTAGTCTCTTCAATTCTTATCTGAGTGTATCTTGGTAATACGGAGAAGTACAAGAGCTATATCGTTATCAGTAACATGCTTTTATTGTCAAATAGTCGATTCGAAATAATCATCCAATAGTAAAATAAGTATACGACCTATTTTTTCAAAATGGTGGAAGCTAGTAGTACAGTAGCCTAGATCAAACGCAACGGGCGTATTTTTCTCGTGGAAACGAAATATATAGAAGAAGAAGAAGAAGAAGAAGAAGAAGAAGAAGAAGAAGAAGAAGAAGAAGAGGGGGGGGAGGTGGAGGAGGAAGAAAAAGAAGGAGATAAAGACGAAGACGAAGACGAAGACGAAGGAGATAAAGAAGACGATGAAGACGAATAGGAAAAGGAGAAAGAGGGGACGACTCCGCGAGTGGCTGATCGTGGATCGAGAGAGACCTTGACACATTTTGTTCGGTGGCGCCAAATTGGTCGTCGAGCAGGCGGCCTATCATAAGAAAATAAGAAAAAGAAGTTCGAAAGGGAAGAGATGGGAGAGAGGTGGTTACTCGAATGAAAAGTTAGCCGCGTTACTATGGATACCGCGGTAAATCTGTTCGATTTAAGAAACAGCCTCCCGTTATCCCGCTGATGCTGCTCTCTCTCTCTCTCTCTCTCTCTCTCTCTCTCTCTCTCTCTTCTTTTGATACGTCCAAAGATTCAACGCGAATGTTGTTTGCACGTTATTTTTGGCTCTAACAATTTTCCACGAAAATATTCCTCTTAACGGTTTGTACGAAGGATATATACGAAATTACTTTGGCGATACTTAGAGTTCCGCTAATTCTTTGGACGAGGCCTCTGTACGGGGCTCGAAAACAACATTAATTAAAATTCACGAAATATTTTCTCGGCGGGACGTCAGGTACATGGAAAACAACGTAGTTAAGGGTGGATGAAAAGGAAAGAGGGGGAGAGATAGATAGCTTAAGAGAGAGAGAGAGAGAGATGAAAAAGAGGCAAAGGACGAGAAGAGGAAAATCAATGTCAGGCAGCGTGTGCGTTGCAGCCCAAAATCAAGGGAGAAGAGCCCTAGGGCCCTCCCCCTCGCCCTCTCCCTCCCCCTCCTCCTCCTCCTCCTCCTCCTCCTCCTCCTCCTCCTCCTCCTCCTCCTTCTACCCCTCTTATTCGAAGTGTACTACCGAGCGAGAGGAGAATAGCCCTGGTCGATTCGCGGCTGCAAGGGATGCCAACCCTCTTTCATCGAGCAATGGAGGAGAGAGACCATATCGGGAAGGGGGAGGGGGGGAACCATAACCTGCACAACGGTCCACTTTCGAAACTTACTTCTCCGCGATTCGAGACGTCCGTTGTGAGAATCCTTTCTGAAGCCGACTGCGAGATATACGTGAGATTATATACCAACAAATCTACGAACGGCGAATCTAATTTTCCGTGTTTAATAATAACGATTGAAACAAAACGATTCGACGAGTGCCTCGTCACAACAGTTGTTCGTCCGACCGCAACATTCCGTTTTCACTTTAAAAGAGAAATTCTCGATTAGAGAAGAAGGGAAGGGAGGCAAATTTCGAACTTTCCGTCGAACGTTCTAAACGTTCCTCTAAACTATATGTTTTATGTAATATCCAGTTCTCGCAAAGTCCTTAAAAAAAAAGAAAAAAAGAGAGAGAGAGAGAGAGAGAGAGAGAGAGAGAGAGAAAAGAGGAAGAGGAAGAGGAAGAAGAAGAGGAAGAAGAAAAGAAAATAAATCAAATCGTTCGTCGTTGATCAACGACGGATGTCGGAAACGATTGGATGTCTTTTTTCCTTTTCTCTTTAATTTAGAATAATGCGAAAACGTCGTTACTACGAGAGCAATTTTTCGTAAGGTCATTTTCCTTGGACATTTAGGAACTGCTCTCGTCTCTTTTCCAAGGATGGACCACCCCACGAGATGGTTTCCCGACGGGCTCTTGAAAAAATTTCAAGCACGGGACGAGCCACGAGAGATCGCCGAACAGGCTCGTCGACGACCGTATATATTCGACTCTCTCAACATAGTGTCACGCACACGAGCGCGCATCCACGTAAGTAAGTAAGTACGTCTCTCTAGCTCTCTCTCTCCTTCCTCTCTCTCTCTCTCTCTCTCTCTCTCTCTCTCTCTCTCTCTCTCACACACTCACTCTCTACACACGTACAATCACGCGATGTAACAAACGCGTACGCACATAAGCCGCTTGCTCGCTCGCGCGCGCACACGCACACGCATACACACTTACGTAAGCAAACGCGACGGTCGAAGCACGCAACCTTGCGCGTCGTCGTCGTCGTCGTCGTAGTCGTACTCGTCGTCGTCGTCGTCGTAGTCGTAGTCGTACTCGTCGTCCACGAAGAGAACTTTTGGCGGCACGTGCACCTACACCAATGCGTCGGCCGTTGTGCACAAACACAGTCGCACACGCATCCATCCGTGCACGCACGCACGCATTCGTTTATTGATTGGTGCGTGCTCTCTACCAACAGGAGCGTTTAAGCATTTTCGGGTACCCCGCGCCATCGACCGATCAACCAAAGAGAGAGAGAGAGAGAGAGAGAAACTTTCGTCCCTTCGCGAACGACCACAACGACGTTCGCATTTTCGATATATTAACATTTGTCGTACGGAATTATCATACGCTTTTTTTCCACCGCCATCCCCGCCTCATCCCACCCCACCCCACCCCTCTTTCTTAACGACGAACAAAACAGTTCTTTTCGCACCAAAAATACGTGCCTCCTGAACTCGATATATATGTTTTATATGATCCGAATTGATTTTGCCTACGTCCAATGTCCAATGATTCCCAACTGTATTAATAGAACCTGTTCGATAGCAATAAATTGAAAAACACGAGAGAGGGGGGGAGAGGGAGAGGGAGAGAGAGAGAGAGATTGAATTATCTCTATTCTTGCAGTAAATTAGAAGAGCTTTTTCATCCCCCACCACTTTCTAAAAACGTATCTGTGCTTTATGCAGGTGGCGCTACCGTTCGAGAGCGTCCAGAAACTTTCGCAATGAACGAGAAAGAGAGAGAAAGATAAAGAGAGAGAGAGAGAGAGAGAGAAAAGGAACACTTAGGTATAAATGTGTGAGAGTACGCCGCCCACGATGCAGCATTTCGATAAGGGAAGAGAGACATACTCTCTCCCGTGGTGGTTGCCGCGTTTCTCCTTTGTGCAGGAAAATACGAAAGTAGAAAGAGAAAGAGAAAGAGGGAAAGAGAGAGAGAGAGAGAGAGAGAGAGAGAGAGAGAGAGAGAAAGAGAGGGAAGGACGATGGAAGCTCCGAAAGGGGTGGAAAGAGCAGAATGAGAGGTAGAGAAGGGGGTTCCTGGATTTCCAGGGAAGATAGCGTTACGCATTGTGCGTGGGAGGGTAGCGCCGGGCTAACGCGCCTCTCCGTTGTTTTATTCCGACTTGTCGAGCCGAGGAGTATGGTAATAAAGCTCGGAGGGACCGCCGACCATGTCCCTCCTCTTACTGCCCCCCTCTTTCCCCGCCAAAGCGTTTCCTTTCGTAAGAAAAAAAAAAAAAAGAAGAAGAAGAAGAAGAATAAAAAAGAAAAGACCGAAAGAGAGAGAGAAAAAGCAAAAAAACAAAACCACGCTCGAACCTCTCTCGTAACCCCACTTTTTCGATCTGCTCGAATATATTTTTGGGCTTGCTACTACGTGCTCCTCTAATCACGAATGGTCGTGAAATTTTCATAAAATAATCTCATAGCGCGCGAGAAAACTTGGAGATTTGAATGCTAATAAATTATTATTATTATTATTATTATTATTATTATTATTATTATCGTTATTATTATTATTATACGGGGTCAAGTACACCGGAACACGGTACACAACGCCACAGATTGGTATATCCGGCCGGCGTAAAAGCGCAATTACTCGCGCGTAAGGTATGCTGCTGCATTTCGTAGCGTTTAAAACGGAGGGAACGATGATGCTCCTCTCCGCTCGCATCGACGCGGGGACGGCGGACACGGATATAGTGACCATGACATAGAACGCAATAGAGCGGCCGGTGTTTCTTTTTAACAGTGCCATTCTTAAATCGCAAAACGCGCGTCCCAATTACATCCGATTACCGCGAGTCGGCACAACCAAACCATCTCACACCTCCGGGTTGTGTTTCGTATCAGTATAAATGTACACGTGCACGGGCAAGAGATACATTCATTTCATTCATATAGAGATAGAAATATATATATTTGCGATTCTTACGAAAAGATATACGACGATTGGATGATTCAACGATTTCGTCGTTGCACGAAATAAAAGCTGTTACGGAAATTATCGCGTATATACGTATACGTATACGTATATATGTTTATATGTATCGCGTATATGCGTATTTATAAAATATAAAAGAACAGACGGAAGGGGGGCTCTAGCGAAAAATGAACGTCGGTCCGTCCTAATATACGTATGCTTCATTTATCAGTTTTTCGTCGCATGAGTTGGCCCTCTGACGGTGTTATCATAAATTATTTCGTGACCCGAATTCGGTATTGCATGAGCAGCCTAGAGTCTATCGTATCCGGCCACCATCACTGTCACAAACTCCACCTCCTCTTCTAACGGTTAACGACGACAACGCGACAACGACAACACAACGACACAACGTCGTCGTCGACCGCTTCGAACGTGACATGTGTGTATGTATGTATGTATGTATGTATGTATGTATGTATGTATGTATGTATGTATGTATGTATATGTATATGTATGTGCGTGTGTGTGTAGTGTGTTGCGTGTGCGTAAACCAAACGCGCAGCCACGCACGCAACGAGCTACGAGCGGCGCCGTTTGTGCTCGCGAACAAAAACGTAAAGCGTGAGTATTGCGTTTGGAATAGATTTCTATAGGCTGATTCAAAAATAAATATTTATACTACACCTCCGTAAGATTGGAATGAACAATTTATCTCCGCCAAGACTTATCGATGTTATCATTCGATATCATTTTTGATAAAAAGAGACAAAAAGAGACAATATTTTTCGAGCGTATTTGAGATCGATCAAAGCATTCATTTTTACTGAAAGGAATCGTGACATCTAATATGAATCAGTCTGTACGAACCGAGCTGAGGGATTATTTCCTATCACGAACCGGCCAAATGATTGTCACCTATCATTCTCTCTCTCTCTCTCTCTCTCTCTCTCTCTCTCTCTCTCTCTCTCACCATTCGCGCTTTCAATTCGTTCCTCCTCCTCCTCCACCTCTTCCCTCTTTGATATTCGTGTATTACCGCTCTCAACGTTACACGCATGCAGTCGTAACAAACCTCTGTGCCTTCGCGTAATATGGCGAGAGTTCTCTTTTAAAAACTGTCATATTCCCTCATATTTTCTATTTTATTTTATTTTTTTTTTCACTTTTTTATTTTGACCACCGTATAAAATTTCGTGTCCCTTTTTTTTTCTTTTTTTTTTTTGTTTTTTTTTTTAACGAACGAAACAACTGTCACAACGTTCTCTGACATCGAAATTTATTGTAATTTCTTCAAATTATCAAGTATCATGGTTGGTCGAGTTTAATGCGTAGGCGCGTACAGAGAGAGATACAGAGAGGGAGAGAGAGAAAGTGCCGACAAGGAGAGAAAACGACACGATAGGCATCCCCGGGGTTCGTATTGATCGGTCAGAGGGTAGCAGTATGCGGTAGGATCGCAGTAACCCGAATTAGAGACTCTCCTCGCTTTGGTAGTCGCCCACGGAATCGTTTGGTTTTCCTCCGGAATTTTTTGCGAGCATTATTTCTCTCTC
>OU426858.1:9162207-9204707 GCA_911387685.1 Dolichovespula media
AACGAAAGGCAAAAGGGGAAAAAGCAAGCCTTACCTCATTAACCTCTTTGGGGGACTTTCGAAATAGTGAGAGTACATGCTGGGTACGGTGTATGCCGGTGCCGGGGAGGGCGCAGGCGTTGGGGTTGCGTCTCTGCGTCTTTTTATACTGTTCCTAAGCATCGTAGCTTCGCCGGCCTCGCTGAGATCGGTGATGTCACCGCCGACTCCACTATCGCCAACAGCGCTCGTCGTAGATACAGCACCGGCGGCGATACTATTACCATTTGGATTCCCACTACCGCTACCGTCGACGCTACCACCGACCCCGACGCTGCCGCTGCTACCGCCGATACTTCCTGGTGCACCGACTTCGCCGCCGACTCCGCTACCTCCGCCACCCCCGCCACCCTCTCCGCCGGTGTCCGTCGACGAATTATTGCTCTCGGCCGCGTGTCTCTGCGCCACCGCCAGTTTCTCGTGCTCGATCGACAGACCTTTTACCTGTTGTTCCGACAGTATTTTTTTCGTTTGTCTTTTATCATCTTTAATTTAACAATTTCACTTTTTTCTTTTTTTTTTTTTTTTTTTTTTTTTCTAATCGTACAACCTCGCATCTGATTTGTATTCTTTAAATCGTTTCTTCGAATAACCTATCGTTAATTAAATAAACGATAAGATAGAGATAAAAGAGAGAGAGAGAGAGAGAGAGAGAGAGAGCGAGAAAGAGAGGGGGAAAAAGATGCGTAGACATACTTGAAGGCATTCCGCTGCCTTGAGGAAAGAGCTCAGAGATTCCTGAGACACGTGTACTTCTCCGCGGTACATAAATTCGAGAAGCGACGCCATATTGTGAGCGCTCGTCCCGTCGAGAATAACGATCAGTCCTGCGGGAGAAGGCGGCATTCCTTCGAAGAGCTCCTGAAAATGTTTGCTGCATGCTGCGAGGATCAATCTGTGAGCCTTGAACGTAACTCCTGAAATCAGATATCAATCGTATCGTATTATTACAGATAAACTATCGTTCGTCCGATTAACGGGGTTCTTAGTCCCGTCAATATCTGTCGATTCGATGTAATCGAATGAACGAACGTTTCAAACGGATGATTTTGAACGAAAATAAGCGAGAGCGAGGTTTGTACGTTTCAAAGTAGAATGGAGTCTCTCGTTCTTAAAAGGAGCCATTTACACATCCGGCAAATTCAAGGGAGCATAAAACTCTATGAATACGTAATCGCAAGAAAAGCACGCATTTAGACGTAGAAGACGCACGCTTTCTTCTACTTATACGAGAACCCCTTTTTTTCTCTCTCACGGGTTTTCATCGTTCGAAGGGACCACCGAAAAACGACCGCGGGAATTTAGCGTGCAAAGGAAGTGCTGGTGACCGAGGAACCCCTTTTTTTACTCTCGCTCTCCTTCTCTCTCTCTCCCTTTTACGTACAGGCCCAACATCTTCCTCGTTTAGGAAGACCGGGAGGGAGGGAGGGAGAGAGAGAGAGAGAGAGAGAGAGAGAAAGAGAGAGAAAGAACATAAAGAAAAGCCTCGGCAGCTTGACGTCGATGCCCTTTCTTGCAGCTTGCTGGATATGTAGGCCATCTTCGGACACAATCTTCCGTAATCTATACTTCTCTCTCTCTCTCTCTCTCTCTCTCTCTCTGTCACTTACTCTGCATAGTGCGTATAATACGCGCAGGTGCGTAACGCGATACTGATTGCGTTACACGATTCGAAGTAGTGTCCAATGTGCACGTGTGATCGACCTTCAAACCCAGCCAGAAAATCAATGGATAAGAATCGAAGCTAAATATCAAATTAGTTTGTTCGTTCGTTCGAAAATCTCTAGGTACGATGAATACGAGATTACACATACGCATATATATATATATATATATATATATATATATATATATATACAAAGAATACTTAGTACCATTATCATAGATACGTTTTTAAAATATAGATGTTAATAAAGACGTTAAAGATCGCACAGGACGAAAAAAATTGGCGATATAAATTCTCGTATTGCGATGATTTGCAATTGAAATGACCGGAGGAGAGTAAGTAATACTCGTGCATTAAAACGTAAACCGTTTATAAACTACGATATAAAAACGAATAAGGAAATCGAGTGTGAAAAGAGACGAGAGTCGAAAATGAGAATTGGAGAGAGAGAGAGAGAGAGAGAGAGAGAGAGAGAGAGAGATGAACGAGGGGCTCGACCAGGTGGCGCGAACCACCTGTCCTTTCGACGCGAGCAACCTGGTCTTGAAGTGTATCGAATTCTCAGCGCGTTCTCCCGAACGACGAATTAAATTTCAAACTCGATTTCCCGCCACGTTAAATCGAATATCGATATCCGGATTATCCTGGTCACGCCCGGTTAGTCGTTCGTAATTTATCTTCGATATATTTTCCATGAAACTAGATGAAACGAAAAAAACAGAACGAACAAAAAAAAAACACAAAAAGAAATATAGGGAAATATTTTGTGATAAGTTTACATACGACGTAACCTCGCATCACATTTTTTTTCTTCCTTTCATAGAAAGAGAGAGAGAGAGAGAGAGAGAGAGAGAGAGAGAGAGAAGCTCGAAAGCTCGCGACATCGTAACACATCTATCGCAATATTTGTAAGCTGCCTAATATAGAATCGAGGAAATATCGTTGTAGAAATGTGTTAGTGCTACACACTCTAAACATTCTAAACGCGGTTGTGCAGGGGCCAACGACCGAGTCACGCGCGCGTGTGTAGGCGGCTTTTGCACGCTAAGTTCCCGGTCCTTTCCTCTCTCTCTCTCTCTCTCTCTCTCTCTCTCTCTCTCTCTCTATCTCTATATCTATCTCTATCTTCCTTTTTCTCTCCAACCAATCATAACTAGGTGAGCCCGGAAATACATAGATGATCGTTTCGTATTTCTGATCCTGGCTTCGCTAAAAAAATTTCGAGTCGTGGACAAACCACATCCACATCTCCACATCCTCTTTCTTCGTTCTGCGTATATTGCAATTTGTTTCTATTTTCAATACTCTCCTCGATTTATCGAGAAATCACGAAATTACGTCGATCAAGGCGTTTTTTGAAATCGAGCGAAATGATATAAGCACGTATAAATATATATATATATATATATTTTTAATTCACGCGCTGCATACGCTAAAAACCCGATAACTTCTAGATTCGATAAGAGTGAAATTTATTCTTTTGCAAAATATTTATTAAAAAATGCTTATATCTCTTACGCACTCGTCTCGCTCAAAACGTTTTGTTTATCCATAAGTATGCAAGATACACGCGCGCGGCAAATCGTTGTAAAAAAACTCGTCGAAAGAATTATGTAAGCTATGAGAAAGAGAGAGAGAGAGAGAGAGAGAATAAGAAAGAGACTTCGGAACGTGTTTATAACATGCGACCGCACCGTCATCGAGTCATCGAACGAGGAGAGCCAGCGGAGTGCGAGTAAGTTTCACGTTGAATGAAAGGAGTAGTGGCGCGCGATAAGACGCGCGCGACGTTTTCAAATGTGTTTGTGTGTATTACCATGTTTATTGATATTCGAAGGTTATCTTCTCCGTTTGCGCTCTCCGATCGTATTATATTCGCTTTACTATTCCGTATGAACTATTTCGTGCGAATGCGTGTGTAAGCGTGTGGTGTTCTATAAATAAATTATTGAAAGAAAATCTTGAGAAATCTTTTGATACCTATAACACCATTATGTCCAATCGTACGAGACGATATCTAGGAAAATATTTATCCCAACTGGTTAATCTTGCCTGGTGATTTTTCTTCTTTTTTTTTTTTTTTTCTTTTTTCTTTTTAATAAAACCTTCCGGGAATAAGGGGTCAAGATACTCGAGGATCCTTTGGCACGGTCGGAACAAAAATTTGCAAATAAAGAACGCGGAATTGGGCAACGGTGCAATGCACTCCTCTAGGCCGGTCTATTCGTATTCCAAGGCCAGCCAGTAAAAAAGCACGATCTCCTACTACCGAAGAACTATTCGCTATATATCTCTCCTAGAGTACCTACCATTCTAAAAACTTAACATCGTTTTATCGAATTAATTAATTAACAAGTACGATAATAATCCATAATTTCATTGCTTTTTTCTAGCGAGTTATTCCCGAACGTTAACCCGATCGTTAACAAAATTCGAACATTGCTGATTGTCTTATGGCGTAAAAAAAAAAAACAAAAAAAAAAGAAAAGAAAAGAAAAGAAAAGAAAAAAAAAACCCGCGGAAAAGAATAATCGCCGAAAGTTCGTTCTCTATATAATTCCTCAATAATTATCGATCAAAGTCGAATTAGAGAAATCGACGAATTTAGAACGAGCGGATTTACACGTGCACGTGTAATACATAGATATATAACTATGTACATCTCGAGGCTTTGCAAAAAGATAAGGCCGAACGATCCGATTGGTAGGTGAATTTTAGTTGGGGGGGGAAAAAAAAAGCGACGGTCAATGCCCCGGACAAGGTCGACGTCGATGCAAGAAAACGCGAACGAGTAGTTCCTTCTCCTCTTTGCACTACCCTCTCCTCTCTATCTCCCTCCCTCCCCCTCCCCCCTCTCTATCTCTATCTCTATCCCTATCCTTTTCTTTTTATCGCGCACACGTATTTTGTAGCACACACATATGCAATGGAGAATACTCGTAGAAATAGTAGAAAACATTTTAGGGCCAATCACCGACTCCTTTCCTCTGGTACCGGCCAATGGCCGCGTGGGACCAAGGTCGTTTTCTTCTCATATACTATCCTTCTTTTTTCTCCCTCTCCCTCTCCCTCTCTCTCTCTCTCTCTCTCTCTGTCCCTCTGCTCCTCCCTCCCTCTCTCTCCCTCTCTCGCTTTCTCGGTCGTACGTTCACTCACTCACTCACTCACTCACCCACCACTCTCGTAAAGAAGAAGAGATCTACTGTGTATAGACGATATGTGTGCAAGCGTGAGGGCTAAAGACGAAAAAGGAATAGCATAGAAGAACAAGTAGAAGTAGAAGTAGAAGTAGAAGTAGAAAAAGAAGGGAGGAAGAGACACGACACGACACGACACGACACGACACGCGTGCGTGCGTGCGTTTCTAACGCGGAGCATCGACACGTGGGACGAAGGGAAGACCGATGGCCGTGAGCTTCGAGGCCCTCGCGTACACATCATACGTACTACACATACGTACACGTACGCACACACACACAAACGCACACACTCACGCGCGCTCACGTCACCTACGCCTACATATGTCAAATCGCAAACGATCTCGCGCCTTTTAGATATATGTATACGTACACGAAACAACCTTTCGAACGATCGGAGTTCGCGAGTCTCGTAATTATCGATCATCATCGAAACTATGGATAAATCGATATCGGATCTTTACTCGTGGCTATGTATCGATAGCGAGCTGATACAAGATACGATGCGCAATAGCTTTCGATGATATTTTCGCTTCAATGAAAAAAAGAAAATGAAAAAGAAATAATTATTATTATTATTATTATCAAAAAAAAAAAAAAAGAAAAACGAAGAAGAGATCGATGGTCTTGTAATCGTCGATTAAAATCATAGAACTAGAATGAGATTACGACGATATTATAAATGATAGGTTAGTAACTAAAAAGAGAATGAAAAAACACGAGTACCCAGATACGATCTCTTTTTATCGTAGTTCCAAAAAAAAGAAAATAAAAAAATATATACTTCTATCTCCCTTAATTAGCGAAGCTAATTTCTAATGGCAAATTATCAAAAGTCAGGTCGTCGATAAATAATCAAGCACGCTCTGCCCAACTTGACGACACCGTACGAAAAGGAAAACATAGAGAAATGCATAAGCGGGAGAGCGTGTATAAGCGTATGCGAACGTGGGGTTGCGTAACTGTCATTGACCTAATTTCAAAAAGTTCGATTAAAAAACGTGCGTTTCACAGAAATTTATCCCAAGTGTCCCAGTCGTTCTTTCTTCGCGCTCTCTATCTCTCTCTCTCTCTCTCTCTCTCTCTCTCTCTCTCTCTCTCTCTCTCTCTCTCTCTCTCTCTCTCTCTCTCTCTTCCAAATGAAAAAAAAAAAAGAAGAAGAAGAAGAAATTCATCCGCTCGAGTTAACGCGCCAATTGAAAAACGAACGGAACAGGTTAAACGCAGCCTAATATGCTAGACACGACCGGCATAACGATCTGATAACGAGTGCGCGAGCGCGGAGGAGAAGGCTCGCATGCGCGCTATCAAAGTCTCTGAGAGTTTCGCAACGAGTCGAATATACGGCTTGCCTTGTAACACTAACGAAGCTAGACCTTGGATATTCTCTCACTCGTCGTACCATGCGTCTTTTCTAACGTCGAATTCCCTTCTCCGTTCTTCTCGCGATACGAGAACGTGACGTTGAGAAGAAAACAAAGATGAACGAAATTTAGGAGTACGAGAGAGAGAGAGAGAGAGAGAGAGAGAGATAATGCGAGAATTTATGTCCACTTCCGGCAGAACGCCATTTTAAAAAATGATCTTACTCGTCCTATTCCTAACGACTATTTCTATGCCCGTTCTAACATTGTCCTTGTCTAGAGAGAGAGAGAGAGAGAGAGAGAGAGAGAGAGAGAGAGAGAGAGAGAGAAAGTATAAGCGTTCGATTTAGAAGGAATACAGGTTTTTATTCTTTGGTTGGATGCTCGGCAAAAAAAAATTACGGTACATTTTTGGTTAGTAATCTACCGCGGTAGTAGTTGCGTTGTCGTCTTCGAAAACGCGCTCGTTTATAACGCCGACGAAGGATTACGCGTTTGTAATAGAAATAGCAAACGATAGGTAAGGTAAAAGGTAACCTTGCAACCTCTTCACGGGCTTGAGAAATAATTCCTTTCGTGCTTCGTTGACTTCTCGCTTCGTACGAGAAAAAAGAAATAAAAACTAAAGGAAAAAAAAAAAAAAGAATTCCAGGAGATGGAGATAGAAAAAAGTCAGGAAATATATGTGTGTGTGTGTGTGTGTATATATATATATATATATATATATATATATATATATATATGGGGTCCAAGTTTCGCAGCGTGTACACGAGCTAACTCCTAATCGAGACTTGAGTTGTACTACAGAGAATCATATACAATCGCATCGGAGTTATCGCGATCGATTCTAGGAAGTAGTATATCGCGTTTGGATTTGCTTTTTCCTTTTTCTTTCTTTCTTTTTTCTCATTTTTTTTTTTTTTTTTTTTTTTTTTTTTTTACCAACAAATCGTTTAATTCGTAAAGCCTCGTAATGATAATCCGTCGTTGGTTAAAAAGGAAGTAAAATATTTTCGGACGTTTATCCTAAAATATCGATATTTCGATAACCACACCCTTTTCGTGCGGGCTGTTCCCTATTTTATTCATACTACCGTGTTCGATCTACAAAGTAAACGCTCTTCGGTCATGTGAGCTCGCGGAAGAATGAACAGATGTATACAATGGCAGCGCTATATTCAGAAGGAAATACGTTATCTATAAATACAGAAACTATGTGCAGCTATATTCGGAGATACATACGTGGTTACTCGTTTTATGTAATGTATAAAGACTCGACCTTCGTTCGCTAGAAAGGATTACTTCTTCTTCATCTTCTTCTCCTTCTCTCTCTCTCTCTCTCTCTCTCTCTCTCTCTCTCTCTCTCTCTCGTTTTCTTTTTTATTTTCTTTTTGTTTGTTCTCCAACGCATATGCGCACCCATATGCGTATTCGACCTCGATTGATTTCTCGCGAAGGCAACTTCAAAAGAGCTACGTAATTTATTACACTATAAACGCATAACGTTCTTATTATATATTTTACTATCGGCAATAGGTAAAAGCGTTTGTTTCCTCGAAACGAAAATAAAGTAACCGTTCTTGTTCTCCGTATTAACTTGCCTAAAGAAAAGAAAAGAAAAGAAAAGAAAAGAAAAGAAAAGAGGAGAAAAAAAAACAGGAAAAAAAAAGAAGAGAAAAAAGAGTTAAATTTTGAAAAGTCATACGTGAAACGCATCGAAAAAAAACTTTCATTTATTTATAAGGATTATCCGTATAAGATTCGAGTGATCGATCTCGCACGTGGTGAAACTCACGCACGAGAGCTAGCGACTCTAGAGCCGACGTGTATTCCTTCGCGTTGCATCGTCCCCCAATCTCTCGAGACGCAACGCGCGCCGCGATAAAACTCGACCTAATTTTTGTCGTTTAGCCAGACCCTAGGAAATATTTTTTGTAGGCCTAGATAAACGTTTCAATCGAAATCGTGTAACCGTTCAGGCTTTTATCATTATGACATCGATCTACTGACACAGAATCCCAATTCTAATAAATTTTTAATTTAACCATCCGCGATCAGTCTCACGTCATTGCGATTTTTTGAAAGAGGGATTATATACATATAATAAAGTAATAAATCAAAAAATAATGACAGCAAATCCAGAGGAATAGAAAGTGGTCGTTATTTACACGGAGAGAAAGTGCAGCGGAATATCATTTTCGAAATATCCTATAGAGGCATCGGCCTCGTTTTTAAATATTCCTCGGCGACTATTAGCCAATGATTTTCCAAGGATATTTACGACGAAGTCTCGTGCAAAATGGAAAGAGACAGAGAGAGAGAGAGAGAGAGAGAGAGAAAAAATAAAAGAAATTTTCGCACCTCCGACGACCATTAGAAATGGCCGAACTCAAACACGAGGGAAACGGTACACGAAAGGTTTCTAACGTTCCACGTGTCTCTCTTGCACACGGACGGTAGATCCGGTAGAACGGTTCGACTAACACAACTCCGCGATGCGTGTCGGTCGGTGCGATGCTTAGCGTGGCAACCCAAAAAATATAACCCGTACCGTTTTGGAATAATATGCGATGATATCGAACCTTTGTGACGTTGCCAATTGTTGTAATTACTTTCTCGATTGTAGTAACCTAATAAGAAAAAAAAAAAAAAAAAAAAGAAAAAGAAAAAAAAAGCAGCATCTGATATTGCAACGTATAAAGTATTTAACAAGAATAATTCTACGGCGATAACGATCGTAAGTAAGAGTAAGATCGGCGAGGTTAGATAAATCCAAATAAGGGAGTAGAGTCACGTAAGGAGCAATTAAATCGGGTGAACTCGAGCGAAAGTTCACGGCTGATCATGACCGAGTGAAAATAAGCGGCAGGTGAGTGTGTTGGTAATAGGTATTATATCCTTGGAAAGTTCATCGTTCGTGCCACGAAATCAGGAACCACGCCTAAAACGCGTGCACTCGAGTTACAGAGGCGCCCTGAAATCAGTCCGGAACCTCGATATAGAATTTCGGTTACGGTTTCACCAGCAGCACTTGCACCATCCAGAGAGATATCGTAGAGAACGTAAACGAATCTACTAAGGGGGTAGGGAGGGGAGGGGGAGGGGAAGGGGAGACGCGCGCGCGCGCGCACACACAAGCGCGTTAGGTAACGCGTGCCGACAGTACCGACGCGAGCTATGTGCATCGAATACACGAGAGGAAGCGAAAGAAAAAAAAAAAAAAAAAAGAAGGAAAGAAAGAGAGTAGAGAGAGACTGTTAGATCTAACTGTAACTCGGGCCTACTTTCGGGTTCCCTTTTCCTTCTACATCTCTAACGATTACACGAACGAATACTTAGAAATTCATAAGCGTTTCTACCTTGTCAAGAATAAATATATCAAGAATAAATATCAAAAATGTAGATTAGAATAATAAGAAATTATTTTCACGGGTCTAATAAGTAAAGTAACGAAGATTACAATATAACAAATTTTATATATATATATATATATATATATATATATATATATATATATACATATATATAAAATCTTATAGATACGAAAAAATCTCGAGATACTTGCTCGACGTGTTCTCTTTCAACTATAGTACTTTCAGTACTATTACAGAGAAAGAGAAAGAGAGAGAGAGAGAGAGAGAGAGAGAGAGAGAGAGAGAGAGAGAGAGAGAGAGATAAAGAGAGAGAAACAGCGGCAGCTCCTTTACCTTCCCCATTCGCTCGTCCTTGAACCCTTCCCACCTACCGACCTTCTTTTTACATTTCACCCTCCATCTTTTCGAAAAGAGAGACCACTCTCGAGGCGACAAAGCGTCGTGTTACTGCGGACTCCCTCTTTTCTTCCCCTATTTCTCTCTCTCTCTCTCTCTCTCTCTCTCTCTCTCTCTTTCTTTCTTTTTCTTTTTCGTAGTTCTGCATCGACCGTCTTTTCGGCGTCAAGCATCAAGCATGTCCTTTAAGTATACTTCTCGAGACATTCGATCATTCGCATCAAAATGGAACATCTAAGATCTGAAGTTGTTTCTCGTGGAGAAAAAGAAGAGAAAAAAAAAGAAAGAGAGAGAGTGAAAGAGAGAGAGAGAGAGAGATAGAGAGAATATTGAATATACTTCGGGTAAGATGTTGCATCTCTACCTACGAGCTAAAATCGTCGTTGACGAAAGTAAAGTGCAAAAATAGAGAATCTGAGGCGGCCGCGGCATGACACGAATACGGCACATTCTTATTTATACAGTGCGACTGATAATTCAGCGTATATCTAGTCGCACATGTCAGCGTATAGT
This sequence comes from Dolichovespula media, assembly GCA_911387685.1. NCBI lineage: Eukaryota > Metazoa > Arthropoda > Insecta > Hymenoptera > Vespidae > Dolichovespula > Dolichovespula media. The sequence goes on from OU426858.1 coordinate 9,172,757, forward strand.
ATCGTTATCATTTTCACTGATAAATCATTCCGAATTACATCGACGTAGCGACAACGACAACGACGACGACGACGACGACGACGACGACGAAAATTTTGCGTAAGTTCCCAATCGTAAGCACATATAACAAATTATACTCACGACGTTAAATCATTGAGCCTCGTACACGAGAGCATAGCGTTATTCGTATAGCCATTAATAAACATCCTTGCTGAATTAATGAGAATTAATAGACGTGAACTTTTCATTCGAACGAACGTTTCGTAAAATCCGTAAGATTTATTTCTTTCTTCACGTAATTACGATAGCATGCACTTTGCTCTCACTTTTCTAATTTAGCAATGAAAATTATTAAATGTCATCGGAGAATTGAAAAAATTCACGAACGAAAATTCTTCAAGCGAGTAACGTGCGAGAAAAAGAAGGGGGAAAGAAAAATAAATAAAACGAAAAAAATGCGATCTCACTTAACGAATTTCCTCGATCGGGGATATAACGATCGGGAGTAAAAAATTCACGTCGCGCGTTTTAAAATGCACCGACCGAGCGCATTGCACCGTGGCTCGATGCAAACTGCGGTTTCGCAAAGGCGACAGCTGCATCAGTGAGACCGCTGCATCCGTCCGGGGGAAGGCACTCACGCACGCACACACACACACACACACACACGCGCACACGCACACAGAGACGCGTGAACCAACACGTGTGTTGCGAACGTATGCACGCACGGTGCAATCGGACGAGCATAGAACGTGTAGAAAAGAGTGAGATAAAGAGGAGAGAACGAGAGAGAGAGAGAGAGAGAGAGAGAGAGGACTTTCCATCTCTCTCTTTCTTAGGGACCGTAGAAATTCGCTCTCCAGATTGGATAGTCGAAAGAGAGAAGTAGGGTTCGGCCAATCGTCTTTCCTTGCACTCCCGGTGCAGCGACCTCTCTTTCCCTCTCTTTCTCTACCCTTAACTCCTTGAGAAGCGGAGAAAGTCTGAGTGCAACGCGACCATCCACAGGTGGTGGTGCTACTGGTGGTGGTGGTGGTGGCGGTGGTGGTGGTGGTGACTCGTGTTTCTGCACAAGTAGTAAGAGCTCCGCTATGGTCAGACGAGCTCGGAAACTTCGACGCGCGGGAAAACGGTAAGGAAAAGATTCGCGAGATGGAATGATATGAAAGATCTGCGAAGCGACTCGAGGAGATACGAACGAGGGACTTTTAATAAAGTCGATCGAAAACGGGCGAAAAAATAAATGTTCAACTCACCCTCGCAGAAGAGGGTGACATCGGTGAGACTCTCGCTTTTGAATAAATTCGAGAACGCCGTTGCTAGATTGCTACCGAAACTGTTCCATTTAAGACAGAATTGATGCTGGTGAGAGTCCATGATGCCACCCCTAGACCCAACCCCGTGACCTTCGCCACCCCTGTCACTGCCACCTTCGAACAGGTATTTCCCTTCTTGGTCGCGCTCGTGCCCAACTGTACGTCCACCTGAAACAGTAACAAATTCTCAATTATCATCCGTTATTGAGAAACGAGAAATGTTTCACGATTCGGACTGGAAATCGCATTTCTGATAGATAAATCCCTCTTACTCGGAGATTTGGGTTTTTCCAATGAAAACGTAAAAATCGCCGAAATCGTTCGGAGATCGTTCAATCTTGTGTAACGTGCAGCAGGCAATCGACATTATAACAAATTATGTAACACAAAATATGTACACACTTAACGGTATATATTTCGATATAACGATCCATAAATTATTCGAATCGAACGATTATAATGAACGACATTTTTCGCCTCGTCGGTCGATACCACGGATGACTGCAATCGCTATTATCTCGATGCGATCTCAATGAATTCAGCTGATAGCGAAGGTGCCAAGCGACGCGATTTGCGAACAACGGGATAGTAAATAACAAAATTTCGAGCGTTACGAAAACAGCCGGACGATAAAAGAAAAAGGAAAAAAATAAAAGGTAAAAAATAAAAATTAAAAAAAGAGAAAAAGGCCAAAAAAACACGATGTATCATCACCCCTGCTGACCCGATTAAAAGGAAATGGCCTAGTTCTCCGAAACTTCCTTTACACGAATCGTAACGTATTTTATCAGTGACATAATGCATCGATATTATCGAGATACTGCGAGCGGCAAAAATACGAAGAAATCGAGCGAGCGATCAATCGATCGCGTAAATCGAACATTTTTATTGGCCCAACTTTTCTCTCTCTCTCTCTCTCTCTCTCAAGAGAGAGAGAGAGAATAGTAATAAACGCAGCTATTAAAGATCAATAAATTAAATTCGTCTGCGGGGCGAGAATGTCAAGTTCGTTTCGACCAATCACGCAATAACCTTGCCACTGATCGATTGTCCACTCGCGAGGGAGTAAAGTCGAAGGAAAAAAAAAAAAAAAAAAAAAAAAAAAAAAACAAGAAGGAAAAGTATATAAAACAGAAAGTATTACCTACTGAAATAGATCGAAGGAGTGGGTATTACCGATCGTCGTAATCGGTTGTCAAACGTAAAGACAAAGATGCATCCGATAAGCGTCTTCTATTCATGAAACTCTCGAGATTCTTTTCGAACTACGAAACTTACGCACTACTCTCTTTCTCCCCCTCTCTTTCTCTCTCTCTCTCTCTCTTTGTTTATCCTTCTCCTCTCTGTTTAAAATGTAACGTGTTTCTGAACGAGAACGGCACCTTCTCTTTCCGTATTCTCGTAGACGCACTATGAACGAGGAGATCAATGTACAGAATATATAGGGTACACGTGTCTCTTGGCGCACATGATATCCTCGAATTCCACCTCACAAAAAGCCTTCCCTCCTTTCACTCTCACAGAAAACAAAATCGATTAACACCGTCGAATACGGAAACGACGACGACGACGACGACGACGATGACGACTACGACTACGACGACGACAACGACGACAACGACGACGACGACGACTACGACTACGACGACGACAACGACGACAACGACGACGACGACGACGACGACGACGACGACGAGGACGAGGACGAGGACGAAAAGAAAAAAGAGATTATACGACGGCGATTTCAAAGATTCGCGCGCTTTTTCCCCCGGCACAGAGAATCTTCCAAGCGAAAAAAAAAACGTCGCCGCGATATTGTTAAAAGTTAAGGAAATGATAATAAAGGCGTTCGACTTTGGGAAACACGGTGGGAAAAGGTGAGAGAAAAGTCGACGTAGACGTCGAGAAGGAAATGAGAGGAAGATTCGGGCGAGTAGGAGGACGGCGTTAATGTCGCGCGTCGTGAAGAAAAAGAACGTGAATATGGGTCATCGGTGCTGATGCAAATGCGGTTGGACGAAATAGTATGAGTTTGATGGTTTCGGCACAGCGTTGGCAGCGGCTTTCGGTGGTGGTAGAACGATGCGAGAGAGGGGAGGGGAGAAAGAGACGAGACGAGAGAGAGAGAGAGAGAGAGAGAGAGAGAGAGAGAGTGAGAGAGGTGGAGGAGGAGGAGGAAGAAGAGGGAAGTGATAGGAGGAGGAACGCACGATTCGGCTTTTTTAGAGAGGGTGGGGGCGACAGTGGGGCGACTGCTTAAGGCTATGACTTTGGTACGCTTTGGTGGTGTCTCCTCTCTCTCTCTCTCTCTCTATCATACCCCCTCTAATACTTCTAAGGTATCGCTGACCCCCCACCATTCGCTACTTTTCGGTCTAACACGTGCCAGGGCCGAAACGCGGATTTCTGGCGCCAGCGGCTTCCTCCGATTTCACGTTCCTCCACGATATCTCACGTACTACTACGTCGACGAACGAGCGAGCAGCTACGTCTTTCTTTTCGACGATTAGGCTCGTTTACTTCGGCCTAGGTCGATCCGTCGTCCGTTGCGTCACGAGGAACCCGCACGGCTCGTAAATACCTCGAAACGAACGAAAAAAAAAGAAAAAATAAGATACGGTGCACGACGTTTTACCATATCGTACCAACGAATTAACATCCATTGCAGCTACAAACGACGTGCTCCGCTCGTGTTAACGATACCAGGGACACTTTTTGCCGTGTAAAATGAATGCTACGTGTTCTGGATGAAATCCGTATTATCGTCATTTATCTCGATTACGTATTCGTTATACATCCCCTTGGCATTTTCTCTCGTTTGTTCGAGCTTCGAAAGGCCTAACGTATAGATATCGAATCGATTAGACATCGATATTTTTCGGAACGGGCAGCCGTAGGTATGATTTTGCCGAAACACACGTGTCACGAGTTACGTAAAAGACGGATCGTCGTCGTCGCCGTCGTCGTCGTCGTCGTCGTCGTCGTCGTCGTCGTATAAACTAAAAAGTTTCTTCTTCGTGCGTCTTCCGTCATTTTAAGAGAAAATAGAATCAGGTTTAATCTGGTATAACTTGCATATGCGCTCGTAAAACGGCTCGTGACAAAAATATACACATATATTATGGTTTTTGGAATTATGAAAAACAAAGTGTATATAGAAGGTGTATAGAAAGAATAGGAGCGGCATGGTTCTTGGGTCGTTGTCTCGGACCCGGAGAGCCTTCCGGCACGGAAGTACGATGTGGGCTACCGCACGTTACGTCACGTCTATTATAAACAGCCGAAAAAGAAAAAGAAAAGTATCGTTCATTTCTGTGCTCACGAAAGAAACGGTTCTGCTCGCCTTCGAAGAAATTTGCACGGCTCGCATCCAGCAACCTTCCTCCTCGAGTCATTCTCCAATTTTTCTTGATTTATTGAAGACAAAGTATGAAGTTGTGAAATTACGTAAGAACGATACGATAAACAAGCGTAACTTCTTGAATTTCCAAGATTTCGTCATACCACGTGAAGAATAAAAATAGAATCTCCTTATGATAGAGAGAAAGAGTCAGTTTATTCGCGATGCAATACGAGCGAGATAAAATCGAACGGAACGGAGGAGGGGAAGACCCACAGAAATTGGTCTTACGAAAAAAAGGAATATATATATATATATATATATCTATATATGTATATATACATATAGGTAAACATGAAACGACTGATGCAGCGATATCTTCACAATGGAAAATAAAAGCCAATATTGCAGGCACGTCTCTGATCCGCTAAAATTCAACGTGCACCCGCTGGACTTGGTATTGAGTGCGTGCAAAGTAACTACACGATGGATTTCCATGGGATCTGAGAGAGAGAGAGAGAGAGAGAGAGTGTGTATGTGTGTTTGTTGTGTGTGTATACGAGTGAGTGAGTAGAGTGAGAGAGAGAGAGAGAGAGAGAGAGAGAGAGAGAGAGAGAGAGAGAGAGAGAGAGAGAGAGGAGAAAAGGAGAGTCAGAGTCAGGCAGGGAAGAAAGGAAGAAGTCTGCGGGAGGGTTCGCACGGGAGACACCTTTATGGAGCTGGCCGAGTGGTGGGAATAGAGTTGGAGAAAGAGTGGGGGTAGTACCGACACGAGGAGCAGCAAAGATTGGTGGGGATGAAGGAGAATCGAGAGAGTGGTGGAAATGTTGGCGGCGCCGTTGACGATGCTAGAGAAGTGGGGGGGGTTGTTGAGGCTCAAGGTCGCTGCGGGGCCGCACGCGCGTCCCTTGCCACGCACACGCAAACGCACTCTGCACGGAGAGAGACGAGAGACGACGACGACGACGACGGCGGCGGCGGCGGCGTCGTGATCGTCGTCGTCGTCGTCGTCGTCGTCGTCGTCATCGAAACGAAAACGACTACGGGGGTGGAGAGTGAAGAGGAAAGAAATATGAGAGAGAGAGAGAGAGAGAGAGATAAAGTGGCACGATTTCTCTCGTGCGTATATATACGCTGCAGCGCCGAAAAGCGAACTCGCGCACGCGCGTTTTTAAGCGCGTTGCAGCGTAGGTTGCGCGCGGGCGCACACCAAACCGTGTACGTAACGGAGAGAATACGTATTGCGCGTTTCTAGAGAAGCAAAGAGAGAAAAAGAAAGAGGGAGGGAGGGGAGGGGGAGGGGAGAGAGAGAGAGAGAGAGAGTCATATGCGCGCGTGAGAACGGCCACGGTAATACGGTGGATCTTTTATGGCAGCGCGTATTATGTCATCGCGTAGAACGAACGAGGCGAGAAATTATCGCGCGGCCGGGCCACGAATTTTCGTCGTTTCGCGGAAAGATCAGAGAGAAAGAGAGAGAAAGAGAGAAAGAGTGCCGTGCGAGATTGGGTGCGTCCGTCGTGGGGACGTAGAACGTAAAATGACGACGACGACGACGACGACGACGATGCTTGTGGTTAATTGGCAAAGTGGGAAAACGCAAGAGAGAAAGAGGAAGCGATCGATCTTTTCTTCCTATCTCTTTCTCTCATTTTGGGTTTTTTTCTTTCCTTCCCATCGTCCAAATTCCACGTTGGTTTTGATCGCGTCTCCTTTTAATTGCATCTCGAAACTTCGGTTCGAGGATGGATATTTACTTTGCGTATTCTCTATCGAAAGATCGTATCGACGAGAAATATTATTTCTTTGGAGATACGAACGAGAGAAAAAAAAGAAATGCGTGACTTTAACGGAGAGAATCGAAGAAGAGGCTGCGCGACCACTCTTAACGACATTACATTCGCTTTTCCTGCAGAAAGAAAACTGCATTAATGCATTAACTAGCGTACCCGGTAACTTCGTTCTCGCGTTTTATTCTATTACGAGGTCCTTTCTCTATCTTCCTTTCTCTATTTCTCTCTCTCTATCTCCCCTATGCGACTACGCAAATTAAACTAACAAAAGAGAAAGAGAAAGAAAAGAAAAAGGAACGCAATTTCACTTTGATATCAATCGATCCGCTCAGCGACTATTGCAACAACCTTTATTATTTCGGATTCGGTCCTTAATACCTGCTGCCTTATAAAAAAAAAAAAAAAAAGGAAAGAAAAGAAAAAGGACCAGCTTAATGAACTGTCTCATTCGTGGTAATTAATATTTCATACGGCGTAGGCCATTAAATTGCAGAACGCTTTGAAGTTCCTTTCCATTTATTAAAGCGAGAATTATAACGAAATGGAGGGAAAGGTAAAAGGAGAGTTTTGTAAAACGCGATGGAGGAATGAGATGGTCGTAAAAAAATATAGCGAAGGGGGTGTAAAATAGAGTGGATACTGCAACAAAAAGTACATATCGCCATCGACGATCATCGTCAACCCTCTCTGCTTCCTCTATATTTCTCAACCCCTTGAAAAGACAGAATTAGAGAGAGAGAGAGAGAATGAGAGAGAGAGAGGGGGAGAAAGAGAGAGAGAGAGAAATGGTAGGTCCAGCGAATTTTGAATCCTAACAATAATCGCCGCAGGGTAGATAACGCGCGAAAGAGAAAGGAGCAAAGCTTGAACGCGTTTTAACGAACGATATCGTGCTACCCGTTGCGAGGGTGCAAAGAAAATTATGAGAACGAGTCTCGAATACTTTTTTGCGGTCGTCCCATTTTAATCTCGCGATATTTAGAAAAAAAAAAAAAAAGAAAAAAGTAAAGAGAAGAAAGAAAAAAAAATTGACTTTCGCGAGATCGCCTGACCAATCGTAAGCGAACTATGATTCTCGTACGAATAATCTGTACGTGACGTATTCGATAACATAGCGGAATATATGATATCTATATTATGTAATAATAATCGTTATAATACCTATGATGAATGAAAGTTTGGCGTACTACTCGAAGCAGACAGAAAATTGTTGTTATCATCGTTGAAATTGGAAAATGGTATCGAACGATAGAGAGTGAAAGAAATTCGAACGTGAAAATTCGCACTCACCTCCTTCCCGTGATAACAAAATAATGATCGTCCTCCTCCACACCCTAATTTTTCCCGATATCACCACCTACGCACTTGTCATCGCATAAATACTCTTCTCACGCTTAGCGTTACTCGAATTATTAACCCGCACAGATCTTCGAGTACACTTGCGTTATTTTCCTTCGACGGTGTTACTTTTTTTTCTTTTTTTGTGTTTTTTTTTGTTTCGTTTTTTATTTCTTTTCTCTCAGAGAAAATGAGAAAAATACGAAAGAGGGATCGAGACGAAGCCACGAAAATGTTCGGGGGATGGCACCGATAGTAGATCGAGAATCGCGAATGTCATCATCGTCGAATCACTGGATGTAAGAGGGGAAGAAAGGGAAGAAAAAGAAGAGATATAGAGAAAGAGAAAAGAAAAAAATGAGCGCGAAAGAACTTCGCATTCGAACTTGGCTTCCTCTCCCGTCCTATCTTTACTTTTCACGGTCGCGATGAAAAAAATAAGAGAGAAGGAGAGTGAGGGAGAGAGCGAGAGAGGGAAGGAGGGAGGGAGGGAGGGAGGGAGGGAGAGAGAGAGAGAGAGAGAGAAAGAGAGAGAGAATAGAAAGAAAGAAGGCGGGAAACGCGAATATCTATCGAAGCCTTTAAAAATGTCTCTTCCTCCGTTGAAACGACCGTAAAGAAACACACACCGCCTCTAACTCGTAGGCTGATCTGAATCGGACTGCTGTCCTACGAGAAGCTAGCTGTGTTCTTTCTCTCCGGGCTCATCTCTCCCACTCTTTCTTTCCTTTTACGCTTTCCTATCTCTCTCTCTCTCTCTCGCTCTCGCTCTTACTCTTTCGTTCTCCTTCTCTTTCTCTCTATCTCTCTATCTCTCTATCTCTCTCTCTCTCTCTCTCTCTCTTTCTCGTTTTATACGTCGGCCCTACGTTGAAGAAGTCTTTTAGGCCAAATCGGTAACGTACAGCCTGGCCCCTACTACTGTACGTCAAACCTTTCGGTTTCTCTGTTAGAAAGACGCTTAGAGAATATCGCATTATATAATATCCATGTATTTGAGTGATAAGATACGGTAGGATATTTATGATATCCGTGAAAGGATACGAGAGTTTGGAAAATTAATCGATCGTTAAGTTGTGACCGATCTCCGTCGAAAAATTTTGCCGAGAATGAGATCGACGTGAAAATTTATTTAAAATTAATATGTAATGAAATATTTCAACCATCCAGAAACGATTTACATCGTCGATGCCATTAACCGAATTCAAATTCCGTTAGGATTCGACGAATAACGCGATCTTTGTTACGACAAAAGTATATCATATTTTTGTAAGTTCACCCGTTGCGATGCGTTATTTTTTCTCGCCGTCCCAAGTAATTTATAACAACGTCTATGCAGTCTGAAAAAGGAGGATACGAAATTACGTCGCATTCCAACGATTCTAAAAGAGAGGAGGAGGAATTCGGGCATCTATTTCCTCTTCCTTCTCTCCTGACAAACTCGTACAAGAACGTCTTTTTGCTTGGGAACAAAACGAGCGCGTAGCAATAAATTTTCCAAATCGAGATCGTTAAAGTTTTCCATGGAATAAAGAGCAAACGATGGAACGTGGTTCGGGTGAGTTTTTTCGACTGTAAGGAGAGAGAGGGGGGAGAGGGAGAGGGGGAGAGAGAGAGAGAGAGAGAGAGAGAGAGAGAGAGAAACGAAAAGAGAAGACGAACGGTGTTTATCAAGCCACGAAATAAGCCAAACTTCCGTCAGATACCGTTATGCGCGGTGCACGTATCTGTGTGCGCGTACGTGGGCACAGCACGTGCATGTAATGCAGAAGGTTCGTGCCGAAGGAAGCGTGTAATATCCCAAGAACCGTAAGAGTACTTAACGGCTCCTACCCGAGTTAGATCGGGAGGAATTTAACTATAAAAACGATCGAATATAGTAAATCTCCTATTCAAATATCAAACTACTCACAGCGCTCGCGCACGTCCTTATCCCTCCTCCTCCCTCATACACTCGATCGTAGATCCTCTTCGTTAAATATACGTTAATACCATCCGGTGGTGAGATCCACCGAGTAATCAACAACCACCAACATATCGAGAAAATAATACGTGATCGTAACGTCGATCGACGATCGAGAAAGTTCACGCGAAATGATTATTTTGTTTCGTTTGCTAATCAAAAATGGCGCCCGCGTAAAAACAGGTGATAACGTTGTTGGTGTTGCGTTCTACCTGGCGGATGAAACCACCATGGATTGATCAGGGCTGATTGTTGGTTGCTGGTACCCTCGCCGACAGGGGCGTACATCCTCCACCGACTACGTCACGCCCGTCACTACCGCCCTGTACGGCTGCACCCCTGACTACTGCCTTCAATCCACCACCACTACCACCTCCGCCACCACCACCACCAGCACCGCTGCTCTCTCTCTCTCTCTCTCTCTCTCTCTCTCTCATTCTCTCCCTCCCTCTCCCTCTCTCTTTCTCCCGGGATTCCTGTCATTTCCCCTTCCTCGACGTACGCAAGAGGGTTGCAAGGTTATACCCACCGCCTCCTCCAACGTCGTCGTTGTAGTCGTCGGCGGCGTCGTCGTCGTCAACGACGTCCTCCGAACGACCAACCAACCTTCTCCCGCCACCTCCACCTACGACTCCACCGTCCAGAGAACCCAGACCTAGCCACCCCCGCCACGCATTCTCTCTCTCTCTCTCTCTCTCTCTCTCTCCTCTTCTTCAACCCACTGCTCCGCTGCTACCGCTTTCCTCGCCTTACCCTACCCTGCTCTGCTTTGCTCTGCCTAGCCTTGCCTTGCCTTGCCTTTCCTTGCCATGCCATGCCATCCCTTCGCGTTCCTTTCCTTTCCACGCACAACCACCACGGCCATCACTTTCGCTAGAAAGTCCTCCGACCGATTCTCTACGTGGGATGGTGTATACAGCAGCCAGGGCTGACGTTGCAAGGGGCGGCGCACCATCGTCATCCCGACATTTCCCTCCACCTTCTTATCTATCCTATCCTTTTTATTTCCCTACTTGCCCTTGTCCTTCTCCATCGCACTCGAAAAAAAAAGAGGATTCTTATTCTCGTTCTCGATCGATATTTGTACCAGCGGCTCGTTTCCGTCGGATTATTTTTCTTTCGGTTTCGCTCAAATTTTCATTTAAAACTCAACGACGGGATTGGAATTAAAAGGATTTTTTTTTATTTTTATTTTTATTTTTTATTTATTTATTTTTTTTTTTTTTTTTTTTTTTTTTTTTTATAGACCGACGATTTTTACCAAGGTCGAAACGACAATAATGTTTTGTTAACTAGACGTGCATCGCGAGCCTTTTGTGCGCTTACCAGCGAGGAGACGACTTTCTATAACCATTAGAAACGAAGGCCGGTGTTTCCTTTGACATTTGTTAGTCAAATGAGGCAGGTGACACCGAAGCGTCTCGCTTCGGAGTATCAACGACGACACCGCAACGATAGGCGCGAAAAATATTGCTTGGCGCGAGCACGACCAGAGTAACCTTTTAAAGAAATATAGGACGACTTCCTTTTTACTATTCGAAGAAGAAGGAGAGATCGATACTTGGTAATAGGACAGGAGGATAAGAATGCATTTGAGAATAAATTAACGCTGAAAACGTTAAACGAGAAAGAGAGGGAAGAAGAATGTTTTATAGCGATTGTTATGAGAAGAGAAGAGAACAAATACGAACGCAACAAGTTAAAAAAAAAAATATATATATATATATGTATATGTATACATGATACGTAATAGCGGTTAAATGGCACGTGTGAAGCTTGCGACGGTCCTGAGCACGAGTACGACTGGAGGGGAGAACAACCTTGCAAGCCCTCATACCCACGTAAGAGCGAGTAGTTGCGCCGGTGGTGGTAGGCCCTGAATTTTTGGAGGTTGGCAGAATCAGCGTGGAAGGACGAAGGGGGTTGAAGAGCGTCAGAGGGGAAGTGCGTCGAGTACGAAGTGGTAGTAGAGAATGAGAAAGAGAGAGAAAGTGAAAAGCGGTGGGGGGGGGGGCAGGGAGGGAGGGAGGGAGGGAGGGAGAAAGGAGGCAGAGCAACCTGCACCCGGCAACAGCCCCCGACCTCGGAAGAACTAATCATTAACCTCCTTTCACCCTCCTCCTCCTACCCCAAATGTTGCTGCTACTAACTCGAGCACCTTCGCTTCACTTTCACCTGTACTGCTATCCTCTATATATCCTTCTCTCTCTCTCTCTCTCTCTCTCTCTCTCTCTCTCTCTCTCTCTCTCTCTCTCTCTCTCTCTCTCTCTCTCTCTCTCACTTTCCTCGACGCCTCGTTTGATAATAGACGTACCTATCTCTCCCTCATTTTCCTTTTATCTTACGATAGATTAGAATACTATCCGCAACCGTCCAAGTTTTCGAATGACAATTTTACTACTACTACTACTATTACTACTAAAACTACTACTACGTTACGTCACTTTCACCAGTCCCGAGCTCGTTCTCGTCCTCTCTCTCTCTCTCTCTCTCTCTCTCTCTCTCGACTTCGATTTCGAACGTCCTATCGACCTCCAAACCTTGACGTGACTTTCCGTGCGTACACGTTCGCAACCCCACGTCGCCACCCTCCGCAAAGCAGCCACCACCAGGCTTGCCTCGATATCGGCGATCTTTAAAGTCGATATCCTTCTACGTTCGAGCTTTACGCACGCGTTACTTAATTCTCGTATTTAATTCTCAATGGAAGATATATATATATATATTTATTTCGTATCTTGGTAGATGATCGATTAAAATGAAAAAAAAAAAAAAAAAAAAAAAAAAACAAGAAATAAAGAAAAAGACAAAGATGCGATAATTAGGGCTAACGGGGGAAGAAGAGGAAGCTATCTCCCCGATTTAAAAGATACATTGAAATGAAGTTATCGATTTAATTGTTATTAACGGGAATGACGAGGTAATATTTTTCGAGGTTGGATCGAATCGAAGGGGGTGGGTGGGGGAGAAAAGGAAAGCGCGCGCGCGAGGGTGGTCGATCGCAGACGCGGACGATCCTCGATTTAAATAATTCAATGGACAAACGAAAGAGAACGGAGTCGGTATGCTCTCGACGCGGTGTTGTATCTTTGCAAACGATCGATGTCATGGGGGAGGGGTGGGTGATGGTCGAGGGTGGAGGTACGCTGTTCGTAGAAATGTATACGTATCGATACGTGTGTGTTAGCGCGTGTATGCGTATGTACGTATTAGGGGGGGCGCGCGCGTGTGCGTATACGTTTGCGTTTACGTGCACGGTGTAGACGAAATTACTCCATTTTGTGCCGGCTACGTGGGAATTAGCCCTTTATCCGCTTATGTATCTTGATTTATGCGCCGTGTACGGGTGATACGATCTACGTGTAAGTTCGCCTCCGATACCACTGCGATCGGACCCGATTATTGCGAAATGAATGTCACGTGCCGAGCGCGTTAATGACGTCGTTCAAAGTATGTAAAAATTGTGTGGTTATAGGAGCGACCTGAATCCGTTCGAAAAAATTTCGATCGTACGACGATAATGCGAGGCCTTCCGAATGATTTGTGCGAAAGAGAAAGATTATTACGTTTTCGATGACGTCTGCAACGAATCGATTAGATTAGAACGAATTGGCGAAAAACACGAACGTGGAGACAGAGAGAGAGAGAGAGTGAGAGAGAGAGAGAGAGAGAGAGAGAGAGAGAGAGAGAGAGAGAGAGTGGGGGTAGAGAAGAAGTAATAAAGGAAAGAAGGAGAAAGTGAACTCTCGCGAGGTGGTAGCAGAAGGTCGAGCTTTACTGCGAACCAGGAGCGGAAGGGTGTGCGCTGCTGCGCGTGCCGGTATATACCCGAAAAAGGGAGAAGGAAAAGGGAGAAAGAGATAGAGAGAGGGCTAGCGCAAAGATGCAACGCGCACGTCTATTGATTCTCTCTTCGCCCGTGAAGGTCTCTCTCTCTCTCTCTCTCTCTCTCTCACTGTGCGTGTGTCCCACTCGCTTTTCCCGCCACACGCACAAACGCACTTTGCGCGCGCGTACTCGTAGTACTCGTAGTACTCGTGTCCGAAAACTCGAGCGTACTATCCTCTCTCTCTCACACACATACACACACATACTCTCTCTCTCTCTCTTCTCCCCTCTATCTCTTTATCTCTCTCTCTCTCTCTCTCTCTCTCTCTCTCTCTCTCTCTCTCTCTCTCTCTCTCTCTCTCTCTCTTACTCTTACTTCTATGTATTCTACTCTCGGTCATATGCATAACACAAAAGCGAAATCCGACAGGCTCATAGTAGAAGAAGAGAAGAAGAAGAAGAAGAAGAAGAAAAAGAAGAAGAAAAGAGGTCGAACTGGATTCTGCAACGTCCCTTCCGTGCATTCCACCAACTGCGAACTTCCTCGCTCTCTTTTCTCGGCTGCATAAAGAATTAGAAGCACGAGTGAAAAGAGAGAGAGAGAGAGAGAGAGAGAGAGAGAGAGAGAGAGACGTTTACACGTGCGAGCGTTCGCGCAAAAAAAAAATAATGTATTATCCTCCTTTCGAATAACTCGCGATCTCCTCTCGCACTTGCATCCCCTTATTGCGTTATATCGAAAAAACAAAAAAACAAAAAAACAACGTTGCGGCGTGCGATGGAAGATAATATCTCGATCGATTATTTTCAAATCGTTAATATAATTTACAATTTTAAAAATCTCAGCGCTCTCTCTCTCTCTCTCTCTCTCTCTCTCTCTCTTTCTTTCTCTCTCTCTCTCGTCGACCGCAAGAAATATTTTTACTAATTACCAAGAATAAACGAAGAAACGAAACCATCCATCGAAATTGATGTTTAGATATTATTGTTTATGAGAAAGGAAAGAGGAGAAGAAAGAAAAAAAAAAAAAAAGAAAATAAAAACTCTCGTTGGAAAAAAGTGTCCTTGTTATATCTTACCGAAAGTCCTCGATGCAATGACACGCGTAGTAATATTCCGTTCCGATCCTCTTCCTTTTCTTTTTTTTTTTTTTTTTTTCTTTTTTCTATTTCCTTAACTATAAATAAGGATTAAACCCACGTAACGCGGCTCGTATCGAATTGATACGAAAAATGAATTTTCTTTATTCTCTTCTTAATTATGAGAATATCGTGAAAGAGTGAAAGATGCGTACAAAGATGTAACGTAACCTCTACTGACGAGTAGAATGATGCAAAGACTCTTGGTATATATAATATACATATATATATATATATATATATATATATATATATATATATATATATATATATATATATAATATCTCTCTAAAAGTCATTCGAGGAGCGTGCACAAGGATATACGTATATACATATACACACACACATTCGGTATATATACAAATGTTGTATGTATATACACAATACAACGCGTTTGTCGGAATGTCATCGTTAGAAGCTAGAACGGTCGAATCCTTAATATAAGTATGTATAATTTCGAAGCTTCAACGTTCGCGAAATGATAAACATTAGCTTTGTCATTGCGAGAAAAAAAAAAGGAAAGAAGGGAGGGAGGGAGAGGGAGAGAGAGAGAGAGAGAGAGAGAGAGAGAGAGAGAGAGAGAGAGAGAGAGAGAGAGAATAATTCCCATGAAATTTCACGTAATCCCTGTTAATGATATTTATTTCAATACGAGCTACGAAATTCTATGAATTTTCAGTTTTTCTACAAATTATACGAATACGAGTTCTTTTTATAAATGAACGCATAAATACTTTTCTTCTCTCTCTCTCTCTCTCTCTCTCTCTCTCTCTCTCTCTCTCTCTCTCTCGCGTTATTTCTTATTCGTAAGATAAGGAAGAAACGTGTAAACGCTCATAAAGCTGAAATATTATCTCGTTAATACATATAAAATGTATGTATGTTCGGGCGTTCAATTTGTAATTTTAAAGCGTTTCGAATATTCAACGATTGCGATCGGTTATCTTTGACCTCGATCGATGTTTTTCTCGTTGCTTAGGTCTCTTTTTTCTCCTTTTTCTTTCTCTTTTTTTTTTCCTTCTTTTTTTTTCTAAAAATACGAACAAAGTTTATGATCAATTGCGTTGAAAGATTAAGAGGAAAGGAAGAATTCTTTCTCTCTTCCTAGGTGCATTATGAAGGCTGAGAAAAAAGCGACTATCAAAGAGGATCGGAATAAAAACGTAACAAAACAAAGAAGCACGGAAGGAAGACGCTCGTCAAGAATTCTTTAAACGGATGCACAATTAACTATTCCCATATACGACATTTTCACTTTTAATTCTCTTGCGTACTTTCTTTTTACACTTTCACTCATATATCTATCGTAAACTACACTCGTAGTTTTTGGAACAATTAAATTTTTGGAATTAACGAATATTCATTTATATATATATGTGTGTGTGTGTGTGTATATATATATCGGAAAAAATCAAAATACAGAGCGTAACATTTAACGCGAAAGAATAATTCGAACTTGGTTCACTGCGCTACTACGCGAATCAAAACGATTACTGGGACGTCACTCTAGTCAAGTGCGCGTCCATTTTATTTTTTAATTTTGTATTCTCTTCTTTTTTTCCCTCCGACGAAATAATATACGATAATAATACGTTTCTGCGAAATAAAGTTTTCTTCTTTTTTTTTTACAGTTACAAAAAAAGAACAAAAATTGCGAAATATTTCCTTGACGTCACCGTTCGATATATAAACGCATAATTGCACGTTTTCGTCCGCGACACCTAAGAGGAGAATATTGTCGACACGCGTTCTCTCTTACCACGTCCGTCCCCACATAAAAAATAATACGCGAGAATAGACGCGCGTATATACATACACGCATGCATATATAAATATATATATATATATATATATATATATATATATATATATATATATATATATATATATATGTATAAAGACATTAGATTCTCTCTAGGAAGAAACGCGGGCTCGTCGTACTTTCGAATTCTGAGAGGCGCGGATTTAGGTCGGAGGAGGTATAGAATCGGCGACAAACCGAAGTTCGAGGAACAACTGTCAAACGACAGAGGCGGCAAATATCAAAGGATAGGGAACGGAAGTGCGTTTAAAGTTCGAACTATAAAATAGAAGGAATATAAAACAGTAATAAGAAGGTGAAGTAAAAAGGAGAGAGAGAGATAGAGAGAGAGAGAGAGAGAGAGGAGTAGGAGGAGACTTACGAAAAGTCGGTAGCACCTTCTTTCATCCGTCCTCCCACTACGATCCCGTGACCCTTTGCTTCCTTCCTTCTTCCACTCGACGGTCGACGGTCGAGCTCACTTCTTAACCCTTTCACGACATACCACGGGCCTTTGACGAAAAGAAGAAACGTGGGAACGATGCATCGTAATTCCGCATCTCCCTTCTCTTCCCTCCAATCTTTCTCCTTGTCCCTCCCCCCACCCCACCCTTTCGCTTTCTCTTTCCCTCGAAACGTCAGAAAAAGCGGCAACCTCGAGCCGACGTTTCTCGTTCGAAATTTTCTAGCGAGCTTCGCGCGATACGTCGAACAGTGAATTTCGGCGGAGCGACAAATTCGATCCTTATCGCCGTCCGTACGCTGCCAGCAGCGAGGGAAACTGAAAAACGACGGATCGGGAGCCTCGTGGACGCCCCTTGTCACATACGCCGAAAGGACGAGCATGTTTCTCCTTAAGAACGTTCGCAGCGCCACCTGACGAAAGCGGGAATCGTTAGATTACCTTACGAATCGACGACGAGGCGGGCTTTTCGGATCGCCATACGGATGGGAGGGTTTCGCCCGCCTCCGGTCGTCGTACTATCGTGTGCGACCGTCTTTCTCCGTTTTCTCGACGAAATAAAACCGTTTATGTTACTTTACAAATATTTAATCTCTTCCCTTCGAACCATCATATCTTTACAATCAATTCATCCAGCCGCAATCCATTCTTATCCAGATGCATACAAATCTCATAAATTATATTAAATCAACGATTAATACTTATGAACGTGCTACGTGTACATGTCTCCTTTTTTTCTCTTTTATTACAGAGTCTGTACAACTTATACATCGTAAAACACGTCGAGCGTCGACATTTAAACTCCGACGTTTCATAATATATGAAACTTATACTCTATACGTATTTGATTAATCGTTATCCCATTATTAGGAAAAGGATTTAATATGTCGAATATTCTATGAAATATGTTCAATTTATTACTACACACGTCGTACCATCATTAACCAACAACGAGTACGTTTCCTTGGAAACTATGCTGCGGAACCTGGAGATTTAAGGGAGCGGGACCTTTTCTGATTCTACCGCTGGCGTCGTAATGAGAACCATGGCATGGACAATAATAACCACCAAAATCTCCGGCATTAGCAACGGGTATACAACCTAAATGAGTGCATACGCCGATAATGACCAACCACTCCGGTTTTTGCGTCCTCTCGCTATCGTGCTGCGGATCACGAAGAGAGGATACATCGACCTCTGCCTCTTTTTTGATTTCGGCTGCCGTCCTGAGAGATGGAAAATCACGAATCGTATACATTTCGAATATTCCCGAATACTCGTACAAGAACGTCTCTATAAGAATAGTATACCTGTGTCTGATAAACACGGGCTTGCCACGCCATTTGAACGCCACGTTCTTTCCTTCCGGTACGTCGTCTAGATTTACTTCTATCTTTGACAATGCCAATACGTCGGCACCCGCGCTCATGGTTGCCACGAGATCGTATACTATCGTTTTAGTCGAATAAACAGCTGCGAGACCGGTACCTGTAAATAAAATTTTTGACTTAACGTATAAACCGTTCTATAGTACATTCTAAATGGATAAAGCTATACCAGGAACATACCTGCTGCTAAAATGTATGAAAACGATTTTCTAGACGCGGACGATTCGCGATTGCTCGCGTGCGGATCTTTGACTTCGTCTCTTCGATAGTGAGAAAAGTCTGGAACTTGGATGTCCGAGTGAGCCATACGAGACTGCTGTATTTGCGTGGGTGCTGTTAAAGTAATGTATATATATACATATATATTTAAAACGTTTATAAGCGTAGGACCAAATTACGTATCAACGACAAAACTATCTCCGTTTTTTTTTTTTCTTTCTTTCATAATCTATCGAAAGAGATTTACATACAAGAGTTGATGTACACAGGCAATGACGGTTATATAATCAAACGTAAAAAGTTCAATGTACCAAGGAGACCGAGGTATCGCAATTTGTGCAAATACGGAATGCATCAGGACCAACCTGAGATACTCGAGCTAATTCTTACAGCTCCAGAAATAATGTTTCGCTGCATAGTATCGCTTAGTAAAGGTGTGACGGAAGCTGGGACGACAATCTGTGGTCTTTGAGTCTTACCAGTCCCTGCAACCGTTCTTCCTCCATTTGAAACGGCCGTCACCGTTGCCTTCAAATACGGTGAAAGATTCGAAGATCTCGCGATCACATTCATTTTTACGCGAGGACGATACGCAAAAATGAACGGACAAGTACGTCGCAAAATGTTAGCAGACAGCTAGAAGAGACGAAGTATTCTTTCGAGCAGATGGCGCTGCCATCTGCGAGAGGTATGATCTAAATGTAGACGTTACATAAAATCACATTTTAACTCTTAACGTTTTCTACACCGAGATATCCTAAATGACTTCTTTTTTTTTTCATGAAAAAGAAATAACCCTCGACTTCGTTAATCTCACTTTAAATGATCTTATTTTCAACGAAAAAGAAGAAAGAAACGGAACGAAAGATACGATATCTTATTTACGAACACGACGAATTACGTCAATACGAAATATTTCAATAGTACACGCCGAGATACTACAGAGGGATCATTGCTGTTTGTAGTTCGATATTCGTTTAATGAAAATAATATCTTGATGAGATATATATATATATATATATACATATAGATAATATATACATCTGCACGATCTCTCAAAACAATCTATTCGAAGGAAATCGTGAAACGCTTCTATCGTTAGTCTACAATTTCAATTAATAAAACTCGTTCGTTCGAATAAATAATTTAACGTTTCGCGACAATTCAATGACGTTTTAGCGTATACTTACGAATAATTATTAGGAATGATAATAGTTGGTAGTTAGGACAATTGGAGCATTACCAATCAGAGGCGTCGGAAAAACGCCGAACATGGCGGTCGCGACGAATTCGTTTGATAGCTGGTTAAGCAAAAAATTACAAGCATTAAATACGGACGAGGGTGTTTTCGGATCGTACATCAAAGGAATATTGGAGGGCGATGAAACGGAGGATGAAAAAGTCGAGGCGCTTGAAAGCATACTCGCGGGCATAACGGTGAGGACGGCACGGATTGTAAGGTTAGAATGTGCTTGCTGTACGTAGACGAGATTCGTTAGCCGGTCAAAAATAGCAGAAGCTATGCGTTTATATGGCGCTCTGGCATGTACATTCTTAAGGAAATAATATTAAAGTATCTGCTTTACGTAACATATGATTTCATTGGCATGGCCCTGTTACTCTTTATTTGGTTTATTTTTTAACGTATCAATAATTTGCATATTTTTATTAAATATTTCATCCGCGAGTATATATGTGTTTGCGGCAACCATACGCATAGAACGAAACGATGGGACGTTATCGATTCGTTTTAGCCTATGAAATTATTTAAGCTTTAACGTTTACGAGTAATAAGAGGGCAGAGATCTTTATGTCCGTTCTTTCTAGGAGGACAATATAAGCAAGCACGTAACCGAAATCCTAAGTGCTTGGGCTGAATGGTTACCAACGGAGGAAGTTGCCAGTCCTAACGTGCCTACCGAAGATGTGGACGTCAGATTGGCACGTATGTTGGAGTCGCAGAGCCTTCCGACTACCATTCAAAGAAGTTATACGGAGGAAGAAAGGCGAATACGCGAAGCAATATTGGCTCAGTACAGTCAAATGTCGGACGAAGGCGATAGCGAGGGAGACGGAGAGGAAGACGGCGCAGGCGGTGGAGATTGCGGTATCGAAAAGAATTTGAACGCCGCTACTATAGCGCAACAAGAAAGAGAAAGGAGAGAGAGGGCAAAGTTGGAAAGTCAAAAAAAAAAAGAAAAAGATAAGGAAGACAGGCAAGCTAGCTTTTTGACTTTGATATCCCTTAATGTGTTTGCGAGAAAAAGAATATAATTAATACTCGTTTAAATTTTAGAGAGAAACAGAAGCAATTGAAAGAAGAGAAAAAGGAGAAGCGCAAGACACAGAAAGGGGAGAGAAGAAGGTAGCACGATTGTGAAAAAATCGTACAGTCGCTTCCTCGTTTCAAAACAAGTGGTTCCCATTATGGGCCATTTTACTTATCAGTGTTTCTTCTTTCGCATGCAAAACTCACTATCGTTCATTAATCTCCCCTCCCCCCCTTTTATTACCCGAAAGAAACACACGCACGATTTTTTAAGCGAATTATGCGACGCTTCTTCATCGAGATAATACGTACTTGATATTTCTTGTGGCATAATAGCGAATCTTCTCGTGCCTTTGGTCTGTCCAATACACACCATCTTTCGGTTTAACCTCTCTATAAAGACCTCTCTCCTCTATCCATTTATCCTTTTTCTACTTTCTTTACGATATCGATGTTCGTTCGTATTTCGCGATCCTCATTCAGAGCTTGTATACGAGTAATATTCGCAACTCCATTAAATTTTATAATTAAAAATTGTTCAAACTATTGATGTATATACATATTGTACTTATCGGTATGCGCAGCATACTGTCTTTTTTTTCTTTTTCTCTTTATTTTTTTTTTTTTTTTTTTTTATTATTATTAAACGAATCACGTATTTAATATTGATATGTTAAATAAACTGCTCTAATCGCTATAGAGAAATTCTTTCTGTAATTATATCCCATTGAAATATCCTTGCCTTTAATTGGGATCAAACAACAATTCCACCCATCGTTCGCTATAATTTTCTTTATTAGTATATATTTACACACAAGATATACCGAGTCGAAACCGAGTCATCTTGGTATTGCATTAATAATGAAAGACAAACGCAGTAAGATAAGAACAAACGAACAAATGATACAAAAGATGATGATGCTTCAGTATCGTATCATTACATTATACTTTTCTTTATACTAATGTCATTATCATAATCGTTTATCATTAGCAATTCTCTCTTGTTTGCTATAATTAAAATTGCAGGCATAAATTGACGACGATTCGGACTTACACGACGGTCTTACGCGTAACACAAGGGACCGTCCCGTCGTTTTAACGCGAAAATTACAAATCATCGTGCATCGTCTCTCGCATCTCTCTCTCTCTCTCTCTCTCTCTCTCTCTCTCTCCCTTCTTTCCTTTTTCTTTTTCCCCCTTCTCGATTCGTCGACAATCTTACCAATACGAAAAAGAAAGAGAGAGAGAAAGAGAAAAAGAAAACGAAGGGTCGAAGATTTATCAACGACTCGTTGGCAAATACGGAGAGGATGAAGGACAACCCGATAAAAAAAAGTTGACAGCTATAAGGATGGAGAGAGGAGAGAGAGAGAGAGAAAGAGACAAAGATAAACGGACCTTTAATCCTTCGTTTTCTCTTTTCGTTCATCTCATCTTCGATCAAGGATCGGAGAAACGTTTAGTTTATTCTTCAAAGACGGAACACAACTCATCGGGAATCGATTATTCTATGCGACGCTCGTTCTAAAAAGGGTTCGGATGAAATAAGCCTCGTTAAATACGCGCAAATTCAAAATGGCGTACAACTACCTCCTATGATTGTCCTTCTACTCTCGACGATGAGCTACTACAAAGTGAAATGAAGAGACGTCCGAATACGGGTCGCGGCTTATGTATTTGTTTGTTTTCTTTTTGATGATAATAGGTTTGTCGAAACTCGAGATAGAGATGGAGATAGAGATAGAGATAGAAAGAGAGAGAAAGCATCGAGGGATGAAAAAGGATAGTGAAGTTTGTAAGGAAATGGTCGTATGTCCTTCGTTCGCCCGACGACGATTGTTCTCATTTTCTTTCCCTTTACCTATTATCCTTAGAACGCGTCACGCATACAAGTTTTACTATCTAACTTTAAAGACGATCTATCCACGTTGTTAATTCGATAAATTAGTTTTACAAACTGCTTTTTTTTTTTTCTTGTTTTCTTTTTTCATTTTCTTTTTCTTTTCCTTCTTTTTTTTTTTTGTTTTTTCTTTCTTCTAAGAAGATATACGCTATAGAGCCTTTTACACGCATGCACGCACGCACGCACGCACGCACGCTGGAGGGGGTTTTTTTCAATTCTTTCTCACAGAGGCAATTTTTCTTCTCTAGACATTCGTCAAGACATATATGTCTCTAAGGTCATCTTCGTCCCCTTTCAACTCGGATCACGTTCGTTCATAATATCCAGGAGACCAGAGAGCAACCGCCCCTTTTTTCGTCCGCAATCTTGTTTTTTTCTTTTTTTCTCTCTTCGCGCGGATCGATAAAAGTATTTTACTCTCTCGATCTCACTCTCTCTCTCTCTCTCTCTCTCCTCCTCCTCTCTCTCTTTTTCATAGCGCATTTTTCTTCCGTGTATGAAATCGGGATCGATACCATTATCAAGTTCATTTTCATTCCTTTCTTTTCGGACCTACGCACGGATACACGTATGACTGTGCGCGAATGCGTTTCTTCGACGCAGATTATACAACAGTGTCTCCTATACACATACAATTTGATCCCGCTGTATATAATAATGAACACAACTAAAAACTTAGGGCTGTACAATTATCCTTTTTTTTTCCCTCTCCTTCCTCCTTCTCCTTCTTTTTTCTTTTTTTTTTCTTTTGTTTTTGTTTAGGGTATCCCCGAGTTTTTATGGGGTTATATTACTTAATGCTCTATTATTTCTATGTTAATTACTATATTTAACTCGTTTTTATCTTGCATGATTTCTCTTAATACATACTTGTATATAATATGTATATGCAAAGTAATACGCGCACAAGTGTGTATAATATATATGTATGGATATATTATATATACACGTACGCGTAAATATGATTCATTCTTTCTCTCTTTCTCTCTCCCTCTCTCTTTCGGTCTTCTGTATTCTCTCTCTCTCTCTCTCTCTCTCTTTCATACACACAAACGCACATCCATACATACTCCTTTCAAGCATCCAAGTATACACACATATTACTAAAACGTTATTTTATACACAGTTTGATATCTCCTTTACTGTATATGCTCGGTTTCCTTTTCATCCGTTTTTTTTTCTCGATTTCTTTCTTATATAGTCACTACGAACATTGAAGTTGCAACTCCTCTCTTCGTTCGAGTTCATCGAACCCATCTCGCGAAAAGATATTCATTATTTCTTCATTTTTCTCTCCCCTCCCTCCCCCCTCGCTTTCCCTTTCCTCGTTTAGATATTTCGCGAACGGCAAATTGAAGTACGCTGCGATAGAATTTAATAAAGAAAATAAGGAACAGCAATTAGGCGTGGTAATAGACATCATGACGATAAATAATGCCGGCAATTTTGTTGAATTACGAATACGTATTTATGTATATGCATTCCCGGTGTGTATCATCGACATTCGCAACAATTTTCTTTTCTTTTCTTTTTTTACCAAAAGAAGACTTTTTATTTTTATTCTTTTTTATCCTTCTCTCTTTTTTTTTTTTTTTTTTTGCGACGAACGCGATACGTTTCAAGACGTGGAAAAATATAATTTTTTTCCGAGTAGCGCTGGCTTCGAAATTCTATTAAGCAAAGAAGAATTGGATTTTAATCGTGAGAAAAATTAACGACACGGGGGATAACAGACGCGCGGTATAAGCTAAACTTGAACCTTTTCTAATTGGAGATCCGAGGAAACACGACGTAAGAGAGCCTAGAGGATCTGCGAACGTTTTGTCGTTTTTATATGTGTATCTATAAATACGCGATGATAACGACATTAATTTGCAAGAACACGATTGTTTTACGTCGTGATGAATTGCGATGAAATTGTATACAATCAGTCAGTCTTGTTACAAGTACTTTGTCATTTTATGTTTTACCGTGTACAAGTTTATTGTTACGATCACTTACTCATCTACTTTTTGTCTTTTTTCTTTCTTTTATTTATTTATTTATTTTTATTTTTCTTTTTTTCAATGGACACTCGAACAAGAAAGATGGTGGTCCACGAGAATTTAATTAAACTAACGATCAGTCGAGAAAGAAATACTACGCGAATCGATCATTCGTCTAACGTCTAATAATACACCTTCCTCGAGGCTAATGGGGGATGATTTTAGGAAGGTAAAAGGGGAAAAAAATTCAAGGTGGGAAGATCAATATGTCGTATGATCGTTTTAGCGCTGATATTCGATGAAGCTTATTTTCTATAAGCCTCTTTTAAATTGGACCGAAGAGAGCACAATTGGTCCGACTATATATATATATATATATATATATATATATAATCGTATATGAAATCGTACGAAAGTGTGACGCGTGGAACGATCGAACGAGATGGACGAAATTTTCGAGCAAAGTTCGAGCGTTAATGGGAGGGGGGGGGAAATAATAATAATAATAAAAAAAGAAACATGAGAAACGGAAGAAAAATGAATGAAATCTTCGATCGTTCGAGTCTCGATTGAAGGGGGAGGGGGTGGGCCAAATTCTTTTTCGAATTCTACGATGAATATTAAGCTCGGATATACAATCTTTCGTGGTTCTACGAACTTCGTTAAAATCGACGCATCTAAACGACGTGAAAGTTAGACAAGTATTATAATCTCTCATTAAATCCATTTCGCGTTCTTAAAGACGACTGTTCCCTGGATATCTCATTGATTTTTGCGCAACATCCACAAAAAACGTTGGACGTCGATGAATAATCTCGGTGAATTAAAGTACAATCTATAAAGTGTGATATCGCTTTTTACATAAGATATCGCATTGTTAACGTGTGACTGATAATATCGTAATCGTACGAACATTGATGATGATAATAATATAATATAATAATAATAATATTAATATTAATTGTAGTAAAAGTAAGGATAATAGTGATGATGATAGTAGTAATAATAATAATAATAATAATAATAATAATAATAATAATAATAATAATAATAATAATAATAACAATAATAATAAAAAAGAAGCATTATTGATATATAAAGACAAATTCAAATGATATGGAAATTTTAGTGAAATTGGCATTTTACGTATTCGATTACGCAAGCAAATCGCGTGCTACTCAGGAATATATATCGCAGACTTAATTAAAAGCTGTACAATCCTACAAGATAATATTAAACTCTTCGTCAATGTTAATCACCTCCCTCTCTCCCTCTCCCTCTCTCTCTCTCTCTCTCTCTCTCTCTCTCTCTCTCTCTCCCTCGCACACACATTAATCACGTAATTATAATCTTGTAGCGATAGCTTGTTTTTGCGATACTCATTATAAAGAAAATATTAGTGATTAATAGTAATGAAATCATTAACGATCGTTATTATTTCTTATTACCAAAGATCTAAATAAGACAGTGGTAGTTTAATATCACAATAAGACTACACAGGCCTCGCGAAACTGGGGCACGCTTCGTTTAGGTTTCTTTTTTTTTTTTTGCCATTTTTATTTTTCATTTTAAGGTTGCTCCTTTGAACTTCTCATTATTATTGATAACGATTTTCGCGGCCGCGGATGGCTACGAAAAATTGCTCAGATCTTCTTCTCGTGGCGACGATAAAAATAATCGGACGATAAAAGAGGAGCAGCGATCTTTTGAAACGTCGAACGCCTCCCTTATCCTCTCGTTGTATATTCCTCTCATCGCCATAAACGGTTTACCTACTACAAGTAATTAAAAATCCATTCGACACACTACACGGACGATATCTTTAAATTATAGTAGAATATATTTTTAAGCTCGCCCTCGCGATCGCTCGAAAGGAAAAAAATTATTATTATCTCGTTGGATGACCATCGATCGGCGACGCGACGTTATGCCTTTCGAATGGATACCGCGCCATCACCGATGAACCCCATTCGATGGTTGTTATACTCTCTCCGTTAGAGATACGATACGTCGATCATTCGGAATCATTTTTCAAAGTGATTTCTCAAGATATCGATGATTTATTTTTCGCGTTAAGTCTCACGATAGATATATCGACGCGCGTTAACTTTTGCCGTTAAATAAATATATATTTCGTTAAACGAGAAAATAATTTGATACTCGAGTGAGGTTACGCCATTTTAATTTAGGTTTCTTCTCAATCGTATTTGCAAGCGACGATCCAATCAACGACATATCATCCCATGTAATTCGCTATAGATCAGAGCCAAACGACGACGTTAGGATGTGCGATCTCGACCTCGTAGCTCGATATTAATAAGGGGGAGGGGCTGAGAATTTTTTTTTATCGATAATATATCATCTTCCAAGCCCTTTTGGCATCGAGAGAACGTCAGGCGCGCGCGTTTACACGGGCCAGCCATTTCTAAGCGCACACACGCCATGTGCTCGCTCTCACCACGCGTCGTCGTCTCCTTACTAAACGCGCTTCAACGACCGACGTTTGATTCATCGAAACGATCAATTTTTCCGATATCGCTCTTAGAAAATTGGAAAGCGTACTACTCTTTCCGAACTTGAGAAAAACTTTGCTCGTTATCGTTATCGACGATGACTTTGTTGATATACGCTATGCGCAACGACAAGACGGTGTGACGCGATTTAATATGATCGATTCGATTCGGGTCGGCGATGACGGCGCGGCGGGCGGTCTGCTCTTTCGAAATAACCCATTTATTCAATTTTTAACCCCCGTTTCCTTATGTTCTCTTTAACTTGCGCGCGAGCCTACTACCCTCTATTGAGTAACATTCTACTCGATTACATATCAAGCTTCGACGATTCATCCTCCTATTTCCATGTACGCTTCTTTCTATCCCGATTGTTTTGCCTCTTCTTAGATCCGATAAACTTGGCCGAGTAAAAGCTAAGAAAAAATTGGCCAGCAAAAAATCGCTCGATCGTTCGATCGTTCGATCGTTCGATCTAAGAAAGAGAGGAGGAAGGACGCAGAGAACGAACCCAAACGGAGAACGTTTAAAAGTGGCTAGCGTAAACCCGACTTCACAATATCGGCGGTAGGAAGGTTCCGGAGTCGTCGAGATTCGGGTCCAGGCTTGAAACTATGTCACCGGTCGAGGCGTGCCTGGACGTCGTTGTTTGAGCGCTACTGGCCAAGGCGTGACTACTCGCGCTACCATTTAATTTGCTCTTTACGACAAGACTGCTGCTACTCTTGGAATAGTCCGTTGTCGCTGCGCCACCGCCACCGCCACCGCCACCGCCACCGCCGCCGCCGCCGCCGCCACCACCACCACCACCACCACCACCACCGCCACCACCGCCGCCACCTCCGCCACCTCCGCCGCTGCTCTTCGAGTTCTCCGAGGTGCCGACCCTCTTCATGTGTTTGTCGTGCTTGAGGTAGAGAGCTAGTAGACTGTACGGGGCGTATTCCATGTTGGAAGGTAACTGCAACGCCTCGCTGACCGTCAGGCGCGTCACAGTTTGCGCGTGAGATGATTGAGAAGTTTCGACGACCGCTGCCGTAGCGTTGCTGTTGTTACCGTTGTTGCCGTTGTTCGCGTTCACCGTCGACGACGTCATCGTCGTCGTCGACGAGGACGACGACGAGGACGACGAGCTCGCGTGAGAGAACGATGAGCTCAGCCACTCGTGGCGCACTGCCTCGTCGGGGGTCATGCGCTTCTTTGGATCCCACCTAGGAGAGATACAAACAAACAAAAAAAGCAACATTTTTCTTTTTGTCTTTGTTTTTTTCTCTCTCTCTTTTTCACGCTTGCCAAGTTATCGTGTAGCAGTAGAGTAGTAAGCCACCGACGGATGCGTGCTATCAAAAGTACTGTAAAGTACCTCCGGTATTTTCTACGGTATCGTTCTAAGTAGAGAGATTATCGCTATATAGAACGAGTTCACAAACGTATAGTTAGACAAATCCAATTTGATGGTACGAAGTTTAAGTACGACTTACTCGAGGCATCTGCTAACGAAGTCGACGAAATGTGTGTCGGTACATCGGAGAACCATCGCTAGGTTTTTGCTGCCGGCCCATCTGTTTTTGCCCTTGCTGTTCATCACGCATCGTGGAGTACCCTTCTGATCTGCAATGTCACAACATTTCGTTTCATTCGAGATATCGAGTATGTCACGCGTATCCGTTCTTTTCTTTTCTTTCATTTTAACGAGGCGAAACTTTTGATCCGACTTATTTATCGATTCCATATGATATTTACCGAAAAATAGTCTGCGACGCGAAGCGTGACTGGTGATGTGTTCCGGAGGTAGACCAAGTACCTCCATGATGCAAGCGAGTTGTTCGATCTCGTCCTCGCCCGGAAACAAAGGATATCCCGTATAAAGTTCGGCCAAAATACAACCCAAGCTCCACATATCGATCGGTGTACCGTACGGAAGACCGAGAATGACCTCCGGACTTCTATAAAACCTCGATTGAATGTACGTATATACACGCTGATGGCTGTAGCAGGAGGAGCCAAAGTCAATGACCTTGATCGAGCTGCTACCTCGTTGTTTCAAAAGTACGTTCTCCTGTAAAAACGATCAAGCGTCCATTAGATTATCGATAACTTTCATCCAACGAGGAACGTAGGAGACGCGTATTTACACGTATTCGTGTCGAGAGAGAGAGAGAGAGAGAGAAAGATTAATTACCGGTTTCAAATCACAGTGTATGATATTTTCTCGATAGAGCAATCTCAAGCAGCTAATCAGAGAGTTAGCGAATCGTCGTACCAAACTTAGACTGAATCCTTGATAATTGTTCTTTTTGATTAGCTCGTACAGATTCAAACTGTAAATGTCAAAAAATTCATGAAATTTCGTTCCCTTGAGGCTGGACGTTAGGATTATTTAATCTCCCTATAATTTTATTCGCATTTAATTTACCTCATTAATTCGAAACTGATGCACAAATGATTCCTGAAATAAAAATACTCTAACATGTGTATCACATTGTGCGACGCGTTGGCATCGAGATCCTTCTTCTTCAGATGCTCCAAGATTCTAACTTCGATCAGTGCTTGATGATGGAATCTCTTTTTGTTTCTACGAAAACGCATGTTCGTCGATAATAAAAGGGTTACATCAAAATGAACGACGAGACAAAATTTACACACTTTTATTAAGAGTAAGAGGAGAGACGATTTTAAATACCTTATGATCTTGATCGCGATGTGCTGACCCGTCTTATGATCGAATGCTCGAATCACCTGACCGAAACTTCCTTTTCCGATGATTTCTAGTATCTCGTATCTGCATAAAGAAACGTGCATTTTTAACGTAGAAAGGATCTTTAAGTGGATAAATTTCACTCTATATGGAGGAAGAGAAAATTCTATACGTACCTGTAGGAAATGTGATCGTGCAGGACTTTATTGTAGCTACCGTTTTCGTCGTCGTAACCGCCGTTATGCGATGCACCTTCCTCTCCGTGAATCTTATTCGCCGACAAACCCAAGTACCAAATCTCGGAATACTTTTCGATCTCTGCGCGTTCGAAATCCGGAAGCCGATATCCATAATACTTCACAGCTTCCTGAGGTGTCATAGGCAATTTGCCGGCTGATTTGTTGGTATAAAAAAAAAAAAAAAAAATAAAGAGAGGGAGAAAAAAAAGAAACGTTAAGTTACTTTCACTTCGATGAAATCACTCACAAAAAGCGAGTGAAAAGGAGTAAGAGCAAATTGTTCGTTTATTGAATTGTTGAAAAGAGGAGAGGGAGAGGGAGAGGGAGAGGGAGAGGGAGAGGGAGAGGAGGGGGAAGGAAGAAAGAAGAAAAAACGACGAGAATGATCTCTACGTACGATAAACTTCATGAGACGTGGCACTGTGCGATTCGTGCATCGACATATTGTGAATGTTGTTGCTGGTAGAATTGTTTGCATTCTTGGCGTTCGATTTATCCACCCGCGTGGGCTTCGTATTGAAGAACGACG
The DNA here is from genome assembly GCA_911387685.1 of Dolichovespula media. Lineage (NCBI taxonomy): Eukaryota > Metazoa > Arthropoda > Insecta > Hymenoptera > Vespidae > Dolichovespula > Dolichovespula media. The sequence continues at coordinate 9,203,478 of OU426858.1, forward strand.
GTAATTTCTGAAACAGAGGAACATAAACGTACCGTCGTTAATTAAATGCACCGCTATGTTTGCCCAAGCGAAAATAAAACGGGAGGCTGTTCTTGGGTGTATAAGAAAGCTGCCGTTACTTTCTCTGCAAATAACGAGATTAAAATGCGTAAAAGCTGATCGTTCGGCGAACGAACCGAGCATCGACTGCTAATTCCGAGGCATACTTTTGTCAAAAGATTTTTCTTCTTCTTTTTTTTTCACTTCGTCAACCTGGGAATCATTCAAGGAAGGAAGGAAGGAAGGAAGGGGAACGGCTAAAAATAAGATTTATTCGAGGGCGCAATATAAGCGTTTTGTGCGAAAGGGATTTTTGCAAGAAGAGAAACTGGTGGGGGAGGGGGAAAAAAAGTACGTTGTTAAATGTTATCTCGACCTAAAACCTTTCGGCATCGAGCTCGCAGCGTAACTTTCAGATTTATTTACCCTCAAGAGCAATGGAAGCAACGTTTTCGCTGCAGTATTTTACAATCACCGAGTTTCTCGAGGGAAAGCGGGGAAGGGAGAGGAGTTCGAGAGAGAGAGAGAGAGAGAGAGAGAGAGAGAGAGAGAGAGAGAGAGAGAGAGAGAGAGAGAGATATTGTGAAAGAAAGAAAAAGGGTTGAAAGAGCTCCGGCGCGTCTATGTGTTTGGTCACGATAAATTTCGGGCGAAGCGTCAACGTTAATCTCCGAAAGAAGTTTCGGCCCTTAACTGTTCCATCCGCTCGAAGGATCGTAAATCCTCCTATCCGGTTGATATCGCGATAAACTGATGATCCTAAGATCGTCGCTTACGTGATATCTTACAACGTAACCCCGAGTATCGTACGACTCTGGTCTTATAGTTTCAGCCCTCTCGTATTTCGATGCACATCGATCGGATAGATAATTTTTAAACGATAATAAAAATCAACGATCGACAACGTTTCTTCAATCGTTGATATTATCAAAGATGCATCGCGAACACTCGGAGGCGGAAGCAAAACTCACGGAGTATATTTAAACAGAAGCCTCTGTCTGGATAAGCGGGTAAACGTAAATCACGCGAAAGGAAATAAATGATAAGGGGAAAAAGTCGCTCGGTAGATTCGTCAGAGTTTCTCGAAAGTGGAGTTGCATTTGAGAAAGTGGGACGGATCGAAGGCGGACATCTGCCCGGCCTGGATGACCGACCCTTTATTCTTCTTCTTCTTCTTCTTCTTCTTCTTCT
>OU426858.1:9209707-9229707 GCA_911387685.1 Dolichovespula media
CGCGTATATATTTCGCTCCGCGAAAGTTTTCTTTCAATCGCCAGGCACCGGAGATCTTTCTCGTACACAATTTCAATCGAAACAAATCGATTTCGATTTGTGTACGAACGAGCGTCGTATAATCCGATCTCCATTGGATTTTTCATTCATCCTCTTCGTATCACGGGATCCGTAAATAAATGTGGAAAGAGATGATCGATTGTACGACCGAACGTCGCTTTGTTCGGCAAAACATTAAAATAGCCATCGTCTGAAAGATTTCATTTGGCATCGAGCTAATAACGATCCAACCCAACAGAACCGTTCGTAAACGAGTAGTTCGTTTCAAGTTGCCTACGCGAGTAACTGCATAAGCGTCGAGAGTTGGCGAAACGTCAGCCATCCAACTCCCCTGATTTATTAGTTGGACTTTTCGCGATGCCCTCGAAGAAGACGCGCTCGATTCGAGATACATGGCCGTTTCCCACACGAAAAGATGACGGCCGTGTCTAACGATGCGCTCTTACCGAACTTGATCTAGTTTCTATCTATCGACATTGACCGAATCGAAAAAGGACGACTAAGTGCTCGTACGTAATAATCCCAGCGCGATATTTCCCGTTCCTTTTTCATCGAGTGCCTTTTCAAATTTCGTTCGATAAAAAGTCGAGAAATTTTATCACGCGATTTTTCTTTTTTCTTTTTATTGTTTCTTTTACGAACTTTCAAGCGAGAGAATTAAAATATCTCGCAGATGAGATCGTCTTTATTTGCGACGAGAAAAAAAGAAAAAGAATAAATAATATTTCTCCGATCCTCCCCTTAATCTCTACCGATCGTTATTTATTCGCGGCTAATGAAGTCGATCAGTATCGCGGTCTTCTTTCATCCTTCTCAAAAAAGAAAGGCCGTTCGGTAACGTCACGTGGCCGGGCCGTTAATTTAATTTTTATGGGCGTCGCACGCACGGTAGGCGAGAGGAAAGTACTAGCCATAGCAGACGATTCGCAGACAAGATTCGGAAACGGCTTGGCCCGATCGAACGGTTCACGACCGACTCGAATACGACGATGAAATATTAAACAGAAACGGGAGCAACGTTCGATGTTTGAAATTTGTCAAATTTTCGAGAGTGCAAGAAAGCGACGCGAGTAATGAGTCGTCCGTCGTAAAAAGTAACGAAGCGACACGAGTCAAATATATTTTTTTATTGTTATTTATTTTTTCTCCAACTTTCTCTATCTCTCTCTCTTCCTCTGTTCTTTTTTCTTCGTCTCCGGTAATAAAAAATGTCCAAGCGAAATTCGCAAAAGAACGACTATCATATGTATGTATGTATGTACTTATTTACACGCATATAGACGGCATGTTTTATCGCTCGAAAGGAAATTTTATCGTTGGTTAACATTCGATGGATTAATGTTATATTCGAGAGCGTCGCTGGGCGAACAGGGAGAAAGATTTCTTCGACGAATAAAGTGAGAGAGAAAGAGCAGGAACTCGTACGACATTTTTCCACTTCTCGCAGACAAAAGGTATCTAGGAGAAAGACCCAGTGTGTGTCCTCCCTTCTTCCATTTTTTATCTTCTTACTTCTCTCTTTTCTTCTCCAAGAGCCTGACCTCGAACACGCTGAAAGAAATGGAGAGAGAGAGAAAGAGAGAGAGAGATTTGATAGAAAATACGACTAGCTCAGCGCTTTTTATTCGAGCCTCGTGTGTACCAACAGTTTAGAGTAATAAACTGGTTTCTAAGTTCCGGTTTCCCATCTTTCTTCGTCTCACCTAGCTTGGTGGACGCAACTCGGGCGCAGCCTTAATAAGGCAATGAAACCTTTATTACGCGTACTTGGAACGAGACTCCGTGTCTCGGACTCTATTTCTCTCTCTCTCTCTCTCTCTCTCTCTCTCTCTCTCTCTCTCTCCGTCTCTATTTCTTTTGCTAAATTCCGATAGACGTTAACTACCCGGTTTTAATCACCTATGGTGCTCGTGCGAGCTAGAGGTGCTTGGAATCTCGTAACTTCGTCAAATGAAGTCTTTGCTCTCGATAAGAAACGGTTTAACATCTCGTTTTCAAACACGTTTCTATTTGGTAGTACGCATTAATATAGAGCGGGTCTCGCAAAATTACATTTATACTCTATCTTGATTGTTTCTGCTCGAGGCTTATATCTTATATCCTTACATATATATGAAATATTGATTGGGATGAATTTTGTGAAGAAAAAAAAAAAAAAAAAAAAGAAAAGAAAAAAATTAAAGTCGACTTCGTGCAAGAAAGATTAAACGTCAGAAATTCTAGCGACGACCAAACTACTCCATTTTCAAGAGATAAGAGTTGTCTTATCGTAACATTTTATATACCCGTTGCGCGCACTCGCTTAAAGTGACATATAGGAAAGATAGGAAAGAGCACCACCACCATACCACACCACCATCAACTAGCTGCTAGAATTTTTTAATGGCAAACTCGACGACGGTATTATTTTATAATTTTTTTCGTCGCTCGTCCGATAGGGAGGACAATGGGAAACTGGAAAGACAATCGAACGTCAAGCCCATAGAGAAACCTTTCATTGCCAAACAACTTCTACGTATTGAAATTCAATCGTACCGCCGGCATCCGAGATGCCTTTGTCGTTCACGTCGTAGGCCGCGCCAACACAATTTCCGTTTAGGAGGGAGAATTCGAATGCTTCGACAGAGAGAGAGAGAGAGAGAGAGAGAGATTCGTGTCTCCTGCCCTCTTCTCTCTTTCTCTTTACCATGATCCTTCGCAGCAACCCAACACTCTCTTCGTGTCCGTTCGCGGTGACTAATTATCCTTTTCGAATGATTAATATTCCTATAATGATCCCTCGCGGTGACAGTTTTATTTGCGAATCCCATTAAATTATCGACCGAAATATCTATGTCTCTCTCTTATATATCGTATCACGTTATATTATAAATAATGGCGTAATGCCCTTTTGTTTTCCCTCTCTCTCCTTTGACCGAATATATATATATATATATATATATTTCATATCTTTTCGTGCGAGAGAGAACGCGAGTAACAATGGCAGAAAGAATAACGGAAAACATATTTCTTCGTTTCCTTTCTTACTGCAACTTTGAACGTGGATGGACATCGCTGTACGTACGTACGTACCACCAACCGGATGCGAGAGACGCGATCTCACGAAGGAAAAGTCGTACGCGTCGTATTTTGTGCTACGCGTGCTTCGAAACATTTCTGTGTATCTTTTGGAGAAAGAGAGAGAGAGAGAGGGAGAGAGGGAGAGAGGGAGAGAGAGGGATGCATACAGCAAGTACGAAACTTTCTTCCTTGCATAGCGATACGGCCTTATATTTTTCGAGAGAGAGAGAGAGAGAGAGAGAGAGAGAGAGAGAGAGAGAGAGAGAGGGAGGGAGGGAGAGGGAGAGGATGGAGACAGAGGACAGATCGATGTTCTCCGCCTACGATTAAGGAGGACTTGGACCACATCCAGAAGATTTCACTAGAGAGAGAGAGAGAGAGAGAGAGAGAGAGACAAAAGGCCAATAAAGTATCCACAGGACGAGGAGAATATAAAAAAAAAAATAAAGCTCCGATAAGAGATCCTAACAGTTGCTATTTTCTTTTTCTTTTCTTTTTGTTTTTCTTTATCCTCCTCCTTCGACTCCTTCGAAACTAACCTTTCCTCATTTGGATAAGTAAAAATACATATGTATGCGTTCGTATATATAATAGTTTTCTTATTCATTTCAACGACAAAATCGACGGAATCGAGATAAAATATGTAAGTGACGTGGGTCGAAAAGAAAAAAAATATATATATATATATATATATATATATATATATATATATATATATCCAGACGTGACGTGCGATTGGCTAGTAATTCACGTCGCAGAGGGAGGAATATCTAAATCCTATGAAAGTGGCGCAGGAGATGGAAGAAAAAGATTTATAGATTTTCACGTAGTATCATAAATCCATAATGGTTTGTTACCTTGACACGCGGCAACAACGAGGCGGCGGCAGCGTTCATTCCAGAAGCCGGAAAACGTTAATCGTCCTGTCGTTTTGCAACGACGCGACGACAACACGGCATCTTCGAGATAGTCGAATCGTTTGAAAGTATCGTAAACGTCTATGGTCTTTTCTTTTTCTATAAAGAAACGGCGAGTATGAACGAAGAGAGAGATGGATAGATAGAGAGAGAGAGAGAGAGAGAGAGAGAGAGAGATCGCAAGAAAATAATGTCTCCGTTCGCCTCGATCGATCCAACGCACGAACGAACGAACGAAACGATCAAAGTCGAACGTAGAAAAAGCTAATGAAATCGGTCGTTGAAAGAAAAGAAGACTGGAGCGAGTTAGAAGTGTCAACAAGTCGCTCGGAGAATTTTAATCGCATTACTACCGACCGTTTCTACATCTTTAAATAGCAAGAGAACTTTACGGAGTACGGAGGAACGACGCTCGTTAAAACGTATTCCTCGCGACGATAATGATATGATCGTCGTTGAGCTGGAGACGCGCCGATGCTAATTTGAGATCGATCGACGATCGGATGCGATCGAAAAATTGTTGCTGTATATTTCTTTTCTTCCTTTTTTTCTTTTCTTTTCTTTCCTTCTCCCCTCCCCTTTAAAGTTTCCAAGCACGCACGCGTCGCAACGATTGTTTAAGATCCAATCGTTGATTTCTTCTTTCTTCTTGCTAATTGCGATGATTCCAACGTAATGATACATCGCGAGGAATGTGTTCGTATCGATTATGCGGTGTATATCGCGTCGTCGCGTTGGAAAAGGAAAAGGAATAAGAAAAAAAAAAAAAAAAAGAAAAAAGAAAAAAAAATAAATCGAGCAAGTTTGCGAGCGTCGATAAATCGATTAATTCGAGGTAACGCGAAAACGAGGTGAGAATGCCGATGACGATCGTACTACGCGTACTTCGATCTCCCTATTTTTCACGATTATCACGCTAAACTACGTATAGTGTAGACACGAGTTTCGACGTCCGACCGATATTAGTCTCTTACTACTCGAAACGGACTACTAACAGGTATGCTCCGATTAAATACGAATGAACGGATGAGCTATTAGCCCTTAGGTATTTCCATCTTTTAACAAGGGGAGTCTCGTCCCCCGAGGCAACGTCCGTCGTGGACGTCCTTTGTGACGCGATTGACGTCTTACGACAAGGTTGAAATTCCAGACGCGTTAAGAATTAATGATTGAGTCTTCTGAAAGAAGCACGAAACCAAACGAAAAGAAATAAGCGCGAGAGAGAGAGAGAGAGAGAGAGAGAGAGTGCGTGTGTGAGAGAAAGAGAGAGAGAGAGAGAGAGGAGAGAAAGAAGAATAATAAAAGAAAAAAAAAACGCGTGCATACGCTTATCGCCGGGGAATTTCGTATGCACCGAGTGAAATATGGAAATGCATACTATATTGTTTAACGTCGTGCTCGTATATGCTACCGGAAGTCACGTGGTGCGTGGTAGGCAGCTTGCGCGCGCACGGCCCACAGGAAGTAACGTCGATACGAACCAACGTCAACAGTCCCATTATGTAAGAAAAAGAAGAAACCGAAGGAAAGGAGAAGGAGATGGAGGAGGAGGAGGAGGAAAAGAAATGTGTGAGAGCGAGAGGGGAAGCTTTAATAGCGATTTTCTTATCCGACTGTACGATCAACATCGACGAATCATCGGTACGGTTCCATTAACCCTCTGATCCCTTCCAAGGTAACGGGATATGCATGACCCCAGGGCGTTTTCTTCAACGATATATACCTACCTCGGAACGAAATTAATACGCGAGCGCACGGCGCACTAGGTTCTATTATAAAGGGAAAAGGAAGAGAGGATGGTCGAGAAGGAAAAGGACTGTCACGAGGAGGAGGAGGAGGAGGAGGAGGAGGAGGCAGATGAAATTATGAAGTTTGATAGGGAAGCTGACTCGACTACTTCCTAGGGAGCTTGAAGAAATAAATCGAAATAGACGTGTATTTCTTTGAGGAAGTACGAAGAAACCTTTCAAAGTGATCGTTTTGTACTGCGATATCTTTTATATCTCTTTATACCATCGTCCCCATATATCCTGCTTTCTTTTTTGGATTTAATTGGAAAACCGAAGTACGTACTTAACGCGTTTCTTTTTTTTGTCCTCATTTCTCTCTCTCTCTCTCTCTCTCTCTCTCTCTTTTCTCTCTCGAGAGAAAGAATATCCTTCCTGTTCTCGGAGTGTTTGGAAAAATCCCTAAACGCGAGTTTTGCACGCCGTGAAATAAACGAACGCGCTCGTTCGAACTCATTGATAGGCGAAACCGGTTATTTTTTAAGCCGGTCGTAACTCGCCACGGTTCATTGTCCTCTTGTCTCGTCACGGCCACATATACGTACGGCCGCATACATACGTACGTACGTACGCACTAAAAGGGTAATTGCGCCTCATAAGCAGAGAATAGAAGGAGACGCGCGAGATCTTAATATCGTATCGATCGATCGATACGAATGAAAATAATCGATAGATCGTCCGATCGTACTTTTCGTTCTCTACGAACAATCGACATTATCAAAACGAACCTTGCTAAACCTACGACTTTGGGACTTTCTAACGTTACGCAAGAAATTAATGCGAATGAAACGTAATCGATAGCTCGTCGCGTACGATGTGTGAATCCGATCGACACTCTCCTCCATCGTCTCCTCCGTTATTCTCATTGAAATTCGTTTCTGTTTTAAATGCCATGCAACAAAGTTCTTTGCCTATATAACAGAGATTTCGTTTCCAACGTTGTAGAAAATCAACGATCTCTCGATAGATCTATTGTCAATATCCATCTGTTTGGGATTCGACGACGATGAAAGATCGATTTTGAGACGTCTAGAAATGAACGTCAAACGGCTAAGAAATTACGTGGGTATTATTATTTATGAGAAAAAGAGATAGCGACATCGAAAATCCTAACTTTCACCGATAGGAGTTGGAGTTAGAGAGAATTCAATTAATTCAAACGCCACCTATCAGAGAAATAATTACTCGATCGCACCTGCTTGTTTCTGACATCCGATATTTAATTATCGGCTATGCCTTTACTCTTTAGTTGCTCGTTAACGAAAGAACTTAAACTTCGGAGAGTTAAAGAAGAGAGAGAGAGAGAGAGAATATAAAATAGAAGAGACGAGAAGTGAAGAGAAGAAAAGAGAATAGACTCGTTAATGCACGCGTCGCTACGAAGGGGGACGGACACACTTAAGTAGAAAAAGAGAGTAACGCACCATAGGCGTATTTTCTAGTTAGACGTATGTATGTACCCACAGAGATAATGGAGGAGGTCTCGCAACGCGGCGCGGTCTTGTGATCGGACGAAGAAATGAATATCTCCATTAGTGCATGGCCATAGTCAAGAGAGGGGACCCACATATGCACGGGCGCATAAAGTCAAAGTGCGTATGGAGTTGTAACGGTAAAATGATGTACGATGCTCGTGTTTGTGTTTACGTATTTCTCGCATAATCCATACGTATTAGGTGTAACGCGCGCGCGTTTACATAGGTGCATGCATAATAAGTATATGCGGCACGGTTGTGTTACGCAGGTTTGAAAGAAAAAAGGAGAAAAAAAGAAGAAAAAAAAGAAAGAGAAAAAATCAACACTCGGTATATTTTCTTGGTCGTCAAAGTGTTTCGCCTTCGAAGATCGAACGGAACCGTCAATAACTAATCGCGTGTGGTTTAGCTCGCCTCTCGGCGAGTGTTACGTTCGCACGCTCCGACTCTATTCGCGGCGACGACGACGGCGGCGGCGGCGGCGGCGGGTAGATATTCGCAATCGGAGATAAGTAACTTAGAAAGCTCTTGTTAATCTAACTAACGCTCTCGACGCTCTCGTCTAGTTGCTTCTTATACTAGTGCCGGGTGTCTCTCTTTAACTTTCGTTTCGAAGGAATTATCGTGGAAAGCTATGTACACGTCCGGATACTATAACGCTTCTCTTTGATCTCCGATCGATCGTGACACAGATATCTCCTCGGAGGGGAAAAAGTTTAGATAGGAAGAAAAGAAAGAAAGAAATAAAAAGTATGTAAATCGCTAACGATTCCGAGTTATCTTTCAACGTCATCGTGCCCCTGCCGATGATCGAAAGAAAAATACCGGACGCGTCTTTTTATTCTTACGATAAAAAGTAATATTTGATCGAGCCAGCGCAGAAAAGGTATAATAATAATAATAATGATAATGATAATAATAATAATAATAATAAAAGTATAAGAAGAGTTGAATCGAAAGGATCGTTTTAACAGTTAGGAGGCTATCGCAAGGCGGAACAGCACGAGCATTATGTTTCTTTCATCTAGGATCGTTAACGTCGGCCCATCCCACAGGTAGAGTATTTATATTATTGCGAAATAAGAGATACAATGTCGAGCGATCGAGTTACAGTGTCGGATTGTCGTCGTGGCAGCGTTAACAGCGACACAACTGCAAGTGTTAACCAGCTTCTGCCGCTTCTTTCTTCTTTTCGAATCATCCTGTGGTCTCTCTCTCTCTCTCTCTCTCTCTCTCGTGACGTCGATATCAAAAGACGCACACCAGCTTCCGTATCAAGTGTTCTTATTTTGTTTGTTTGTTTTCTTTCTTTTTTTTTCTTTCTTCCTATTAACGTCGCATCGACGATATATACTCCTCCTCCTCCTCCTCCTCCTCCCGCACACTTTGGTAAACGTTCTGTAACTTATTTACATTTCATTTTTCCTTCTTTATTTTATACTCGGATACGATAATAATATATTAATCGTTCGAGATCGATCATTTCCTTGATAAAGATATTCGTACTAAGATAGTCTAGAAACTTCCAATACCCTTATCGGTATTCCTTTGGTATGTCTCATGGGCAATTAAGATTTCACGTAAAAGAAGATAATAAAAGCGTATTTTACGAGGAACGGAAATAATCGAATTTCCCTTTAACGATGCGACGACGTCGTGAAAGTTCCCAATCGTAACTCGATCGAAAGATAAAGAACGATACTCGAGTTTAAGATTCACGCGAGCAACTCGACCCACGCGGCCCGATCGATCGATCGATCGATCGATCGATCGTTCGATCGTTCGATCGAACGTGATAGCTGGCGTTTAAAGATACGAATATCAAAGGAAACTATTCGAATCGTATAATTAAATCTTACAACTTTTGCACTTTTTACCGAGCAGGCAGTTATTTCGAAATGATAAACAAAATTTTCCTCGTCGCTCATGGATAAAGTTTGATCTCGTAAGCAAGCAAGCTGCTCGATTATCGGTCAAGCGCTTTTATCGTCTTCGACCCGAGACTTACATTGGATTCGGAAAGGAAGTTTAATAATAAACTCGTGGCTCGTTCGAAAACAATCGCCGCGACGACGACGACGACGACGACGACGACGACGGAAGCCGAGTGTTCGCTCGTCAAAGGAAAACAATACAAAACTAAAGAAAAATGTGTAAACTGTAAAAACGTCGTGCCGATATTCCTGCGGAATACACCGATTCGACAGATTACCTCTGATTTATGATAATTAAATCCGTTCGCGAAACGAATTGTTGTTACTTAAACGAACCGATAATATTTAACCGATCGTTTTCTATATTTTTATATCTTTCACTAGATAATATACGTATCTATGAATATATATATATATATATGTGTGTGTGTGTGTATAAATTCGCTAAACGAACGTTCAACGATCCAAAAAAAATGTCACCTTCGATCTTTAATAGTATAGAATTTGCTATATTGCGTATAGTCTTACGGGAGGATAAGAAATTAGAAAAAAAAAAGAAAAAGAAAAAAAAAGGGGAAAAAACGGAACACGCTCACGTTGGATCGTGAAGTTTCTTGCGGCCAGAAGCGAAGCAGGATACTTCGCGTAATGAGAGGAGCGTGCAGGAAGGCGCGAATATCATTGTTAGTTTACGTAAGCGAAACTTCTTGTTGCTATCTCCTCGAGTGAGAATCACGGAATGAACAAAAGAGAGAGAATCGTACGTTCGATCGATCCGACGTTTCAAGGAGACGACGACGACGACGACTTTCCGATTAGTAACTCGCAGAAACGTTCGTGGATCATCGTTCCCTTATCTCCGTTGCTTCGAAAAGCCTACGACGAGACTTCGAGTCAGAGAAATCGCGTTTATGAGTCACGATCGGGTTTTTCGAAAAGTCACACAACAACCAACGGAAATATAGTCAGTTTATCCGGTTTCCGGATAAAATGATTTCATTTCGTTCCCTTTACGTACCCAAAGATTTTACGTTGTCGAGATAAGATTGGAAACGTCATTTTAATTTGAACGCCTATTTCATTCGAACGCTTATATATTGTTTGTGTGTTTTTTTATATCGTTCGCATCGTCAAAAGAGCGTACATGTCTCGCGAATATAACTCGAATTCCCTGATTCTGACGATTATCATCGAACAGAGATGAATGAATGAATTAATACTCTTTGCGGCTAACCTACACAACAATTATTTGATCCGATATCTTCGAAAGAATATAAATGAAAAAGGAAGAAAGAAATAAAGAAAGAAAGAAAGATTTGACCAAAAATCTGATCTCGAGAATTGAAAGATAAAACGTCGATTAAAAGCCAGACGATCGACCCACTTCTTTATCCCTCCTTATCTATACGTATGCGTATGTATATAGGTGATAATAAACACCGGTCAGTTTGCCAATAACGATAACGAGAACGCTGCCACCGGAACGCGGTCGGCCTTTCCCCTGAAAGCGCGTAGGTTCTACCAGTTGTTGTATTTCCTACCAAATGTAACTATTATTCGAATAAACTTTTCGCCCTCGATCTCGAATAAGCTCTTGACGAAAGCTATATGGCGATTTAGAAATGACGAATCACAAGTTTTCTCTAATACCTCATCCCAACGATTTGCAGTATGTAACGCAACGGCACTAAGGGAATTTCCTATATCATTGTTATTGTCATTGTTATTGTTATTGTTACGTTATATCGAAGTACGATATGATACGGTAAAGCATCGAGAATTTGAAACAAAAGGAGCAGAAAGCGAGCGCCGCGAGCGTCGCGGAGAGAGGAGGAGGACTTTCGCGGAACGGACGGTCGTAGTTGCGCAAGCTGCAACAATTAGGTGCAAATCCCGCAAAGAAACTTTCTAAATTCACGTATGAATTAGCTCGGAGAAGTCCGATAAACCGCACGTACGAGCTAAGTCGGTTGTCTGCGTTGCCCGGGACTGACTCTCCGAGGTACACGGGATGGATGAATATTTACCCACGTAATACATACGTGTAACTCTGCAATATGCCGTTGTGGGCAAGCTTCTGTATATTTCTTTACCCACACACACACACATATACACGCGCACACGCACGCCACGTATACGTCCACGTCCAAGCGCGTACGTGTACGAGAGCTTCGTTGGTGTGTTCCACGTACCAGGTGATGCCTGAAAATTGCACGTTGCAAAAAGGCTCGAGTATATAGTTATGCAACGACCACGGGTCGAGCATATAACGAAATTCGATCGTCCCTGCCGCATAATAACTTTGAGAAAAGAAGAGGGAGGGAGAAAGATATTAAAGAGACAAATCATAATGACGTGGTGACTCTCCACGCGATCCTAGCTCCTTCTCTCTATCTTTCTCTTTCTTTTCTACCGAGAAACCATAGCCGCGTGCTCGAGGTCGTAACCACCGAGGAAGAAGTAATTATTGGGATGAACGAATTTGTCAGGGAAAAGAAATACGTGGATATATATCGCTGATATTTATGGCTGGACGAGCTCGAAGGACGGACGAACTTGCTCCTTTCGGCACCATTTTTTTCCTTCCCTTCTTTCCTTCCTCCTCGATGAATCACGCGGTACGAAACAAACGTTTCTAAAAGGATAGATCAAAGCGTGACTCCTTTAAGAACGATTATATCCTCGTAAATATTCCTTTTATCGAGTAGAACATTCGTTGAAAATTCTTACGAACTCGTACAATTCACGTATAAGCGTCCCCGTTAGAGAACTCTTGTTACGCCCAACTGGCACCCGTATTGGAGTTAATATACATGGACGATAAAACAAAAAATAAATAAATAAATAAACAAATAAAAAATGAAAAATAAAAGGAAAAAGAAAAGGAGCCGGATAGTCCGACCTCGTTCCAATACACACATAGCGAAGGCGAATATAAGCGTTGCGTCGGTGATAAATTAACATGGAGAACCGGTTAATTATCGAAAGTCTCTTATCAGAATTCAGAGTACGTGGCCGGCAGCTTTCTTGTCCAAGGATGATGTATCGCGATCGGTTTGAACACAATCGCCTCTGGCTCTTACAAAATTCTCTAGTCTCGTTTCTTACCTCGTGAGATACTGGATTGTTCTTGTTTCGAGTGGCGTTGGATGTATTATTAATGGAGGAGAGCGTGGTGAGGGTTGCCGTGCCGACACCTCCGACCGTCTTTCCACTGACCTTGGTACCAGCACCGCCGACATCTTTGTGCAGCGTTCCGGGACTCTGCAACATATGAAATATGGACTCGTTAATTTTAATCCCCCCCGATGTATCTCGGCGTCGTTTCTAAAGCTCGCTCGCTCTCGCTCTCTCTCTCTCTCTCTCCTCCTCCTCCTCCTCCTCCTCCTCTTGTTCTCGAAGCCCGAGCTTTTTAACCTTTCGACCATGGAATCTTTCAATCGCGAGCTTCGCTCGACTGTTAATTCTTATCAATAACAATGTTTTCCCTTCTTCGATACAAATTTTTTTCTCCCCCCCCCCACACACACACACCCACCCACCCACCCATCCTTTTCTTCGTATTTTTCTTCTATATCGAGCAGAAGTAGTAACGTATACGATCTCCTTAGAAACGGGGGCAAAGGTCAAATCGAAAGAATACACTTTCGCGCGATAAATAACGCGAAAACAATGAATGCAAATGAGCCGTGTGACGGGCGATCTGTCGGTGCATTTTCAAAACAATGTTCGACTAATTAATGATCTTGATCATAGTCTTGTTCGAGCCGAGAACGAGACGACGGTTCATGGACGTTATTATTGGAGAATTAGCGAGGAGAAGAGACGGTCTCTTGCCGTGTAACCCTCGGAGTGAAACCGGCTATACGAATGAATATAAAACTTTATTTCTATTCTGTAAATGATATTGCACTTTAACGAGCAATTAAGACGGAACACGGATACGTTTTATTTAGAAAGGAGACGAACGATAAAATATACCAAAAAAAAAAAAAAAAAAAAAAAAAACATTATATCAAGAGTGGAAAACGGTAAATCTATTCGGAATCTTCGCGAAACGTATTATCCGTGCGATTTAATTTGGAACGAAAACACAGGTGTGTCCGGAAACCATAGGGCAATGTCCGGGACGGTCATTCGTTCTATGACCGATCCATTGTCAATGTCAAATCGTTCGGCCGTTTCTCGTCCCGTTAAATCGTAGGTCAACGTACGTTTAAACTTGTACATATATCTATATATGTACGCATACGTCGAATCGGTTTCATTGAAGTCTTTTACGAGAGAAACCGTTTTCACAAACGTTCCTTTATATGTTTCACAATAAAATATATATACAAAGAAGGAGATTATCGCGAGATATTTGAACTACGATAGCTTACAAAGAGACGCCACAAGTATATATCTCCTCAACGAGATCGAAGTGCTTCGAATGAACGTTAAAAAGGAGCGTTAAAAGAGGCTCCCCGTTAGGACAGTCATCGGGACAATGGAGTCGTAAAAGAATCGCGACGAAAGAAAGCCATGGGGCCATTTCTCCCCTCCCTCTCTTAATGATCTCCGATCGATGTTCATCATGCCCCTTACGAACCTTGTAGATCACTTTCACGAGCCATTGTCTTCGTACGGGCTCACGATTATTTCTTAATTAAAAATATCTCTCTTTCTCTTTCTCTTTCTCTTTCTCTTCCTCTTCCTCTTTCCCCGTTCTCCAACGGTGTCTTAATTATTGAAGAAATAATGAAGTATGCGCGTAGTCACGTTCCTTTTTTAGGTCAAACCGTACACGTGATTCAGAGCGACGTTTGTGTGTAAACTGCAAGGTTGTTCCCGTTAAGTTTGCAAGAAACGTTAAGTGTGCTACGCGATCACGAATGCTATTTAGAAACGTATACGTTTTTTGTCGAATCTCGGAGAGACAAAGCGAGCGAGCGAGGTTTCGCGATGATGTCGAAACGATTTTTGTCATTTCATATGACGAAGCGAAAAAAGAAAAACACACAAGAAAAAAAAAAAAAAGAAAACTGTGGACGCAAGACGATCGATCTGAAATAACCGAGTACGTTACGATACAAAGAATTACGATAATAATTCGTTTGATCGAAATAAAAATCCTAAGGAATCCTCGACGTCCCCCGGGCTTCTTCCCAAACCAAACCAAACGCCACGTGCTTCGGTAAATTTCTCTAGGGGGAAAAAGCTAAAACTAGAATAGGGTAAATCCTCCCTAGGAGGAAGATATCGAGAAGTTTCAAATTTTCGATCTGGAAAATTCAAGAGAAACTGACACACATGGGTGGAGCGAGCGAGGTCCGCGCTAAAGAAGACATTTGAACGGATGACGCCGGACAAAGGAGAGAGGCCGAGGCAGGGTCCGTCCGGCCGGATGAAGAAGAAAAGAAAAAATACAGGAAGAAGAAAAAGAAGTGCTCTATAAATCGACGAGAATAGAAAGAGAGAGAGAGAGAGAGAGAGAGAGAGAGAAGGAATAAAAGAAAAGGAAAACGAGACACCCACGGTCGAACTTCGAAGCCTATCATTAATCTCTCTTCCTCTGGGCAGAGAGCTTAATCTCTTTTGGATTTCGCATCGTTTCTTCCAATTTCGTTTCCTTTCTCTCTCTCTCTCTCTCTCTCTCTCTCTCTCTCTCTCCTCTTTCCTCTCATTCTCCTCTTTCGTTTTTATTTTTGCTCCATCGAGACACCTGGCAGCACGCGTTAAGTTCTGATAGCAGGTGATCGGATTTTGCTTCTGCATCGCATGTACGTGAAATCTCGCTGAAAGTGTGAGACGATCAGCGAGTTTATAAGGTAGGAGTAGCCCGTTTGGTCCCTCGAAAACACGGTCGCAGGATATGCGTGCAGCTTAGCAGATGTATCTCGTTCTGACACCTGCCAACCTGCAGGAGCACACAAAGAATAGGTTTAGGACAGCAGCTGCTGGCGCTCCTTCGCCCTTCTCACTCGGCACCTTCCTCCCCTCTGCCCCCGAGTACACCACCACTTTTTATCGGTCCCCCTTCTATCTTCCCGAGAACGAGGTTGCAGTCTCCCACGGGCGAAAGGGTATTTAAACTTTTTTTTTCTTCTTTTTCTTTCTTATTATTTTATTTTCTTTTTTTTTTTTTTTTTTTTTTTTTTTTTCGTTTTCTTCTCTCTTACTTCGACTCGTCGAAACGTTTATAGGGTCTCCTGTGAGAATTCTTTGATTGCTTTCTATACTTAAATATACGATTGAGTTCTCGATAATGATCGAAGGTAATTTTATAAAACTTAACGTCACTTTTTATTGGTTTGAAGTGACCGATATGGAAAAGAAGAAAAAAAAATAAAATAAAAGAAGATAAATAAAACTATCGTCGTAAAAACGGCAACGCTCGAGAAACGTCGAAACCGTTTGTTCGATTCCTCGAATGAAAATCAAATAAAATTGCAAATACGATCTTGACTCCGATCGTTTTCGATCGATCGATCATCGAGGGTAGTCATATGACTCGTATGGGTGTCGGTTAAAAGGGAATTGAGTCGGCCTCGTAGAACTCTCGACTAAGAGTGTCGTCTCGGCAGCTACGAACCGTGATAATAAGATAATTCTAGGATCACTTTTCGCTTCCTTAAAGATACAGTACACGATTCTCCAACTTACATTACAACCTTAACATTAAGTTTTGTCGTTTTCTATAACTTGAACGAGGAAAGGTGATAAAATAGGTTCAAAGTTTCGTCATTCGCGAATAGCTAACTATTAAAAGAAAAGATAGATTATTAATGAAGTAGAACGATATTCGTTTCAACACGGTTACCTCGAGTTTATATAATTGCCTGGCGCAACTTCATTAAGGCACCGAATTTAAAAGTATATCTTCGCCGTTGCACCAGCTCGAGAATATCGCGCCGCTGTATACGCGTATAGAAACGAAAAAGGTTAAGCTCGGCGTTAAGTAGACGGACATAACTGATTTTATAGATGTATAATAAAAAAAAAAAATATATGTAACCGTCGTTCGAGGAAGAGAGAGAGAGAGAGAGAGAGAGAAGAAGAAGAAGGTACTTACTCATCGAAATAACGACGAGTAACCGTTGGAAGGAGTAATAAAAGAGGCGTCATAGAGTATCGTCATTTTTCGAATCTAGGCCACTTGTCAATTGTCTTACGAGCGAGCGCGCACCATCGTCACGAGGAACGCGTGTGACTTAACCGATGTTTGTTGATGGCAAGCCACGTTATTAATTACCCTTCTAATGCGCGAACGTTCAAAGTTATCGCGTCTTTCGATCGAATAACGATTCCCGAAAGGAACATCGTTTTTTTTTCTCTCTCTCGTCGATAGTCGTCCGCGCGTTTTTCAAATTTGTATTTTTCCCCTTTATACGCGTTCGTTCGAAACGAGCTCATAGGCGTCTGTTTCATATATATTTGCGAACCTACGCTTTCTTTGACTTGGACACGCTTCCTCCTATCCCTCTGTGTGTGTGTGTGTGTGTGTGTGTGTGTGTGTGTGTGTGTGTGTGTGTGTGTGTCTTGCATATCGACCGCGAAAAGCGCAAGAGGATGGAAATAAAAAGAGTCGAAATCGATTTGCACTCGCTCTCTCGCCAAGCAATTACTCGTTTCCCTGGTAAAGCTGGTAAAAGTTTCGATGCGCAGCTAACATCCTCGAACGAGTAATAGCAGCCGGTTGTGAAGAACCAATGAACCAGCAGCAGCCACCTTTTACCATGGACCTACGTAAAACGTGTCCGCCGCACAGCCAGCTACTTATATACAATGATTTTCTCTAGTCTCGTCTTGGCGTTTTCACGAATACCAAATTAGTTGTTGATCGTCGATCGAGAGAGCGAGAGAGAGAAAAAACCTTGGCGAATCTAACCCAGCTAAAAACTCGCAACCTCCTTAGAACGAAATGAGTAAACGTATTAGAGGATAGATGGATGGATGGATGGATGGATGGATGGATGGATGGATCGATCGATCGAACGGTTCTCATTACTCGAGGATGATTGAAAAAAAAAAAAAAAACACAAGTTTCTCTTCATGACCATTGAACAATTTCTAAGAATCTTACAAAATGGATCATCGTTTCGATCATTCCACGAAACAGACTACGCAAACCATTGTCCGTCCGTGCGTCTACGAGACGCCGTTACTATTTTCGAGATAACGATCGCAAGTTTCTTTTCTTTTTTTCTTTTTTTATCGAGATATATCGTCAAGATTGGAATTATATTTTGCAAAGTTTCTGGGAAGGACTTCACCTAGAAAACCAAGAAGGAGGGATAAACCCACTTTTCCATTTCCAAAGAAAGTACTCGAACGCTGTACGAACGTATAAGAGGAAAAAGCGCGGAGAAGAAAACTCGTCTCGAATCTAGATTTTTAGAGCCTCCTCCCCTCCCCTCCCTTGTCCTATATATCGGTCTGTTTTCCCATAACTTCCTCGCGAGGCAATAGCTCGACGACCGGGTACTTAACTCGTAATGATTCTTTTCTATTCCACTCCTACCAACTCGTCTCTCTCTCTCTCTCTCTCTCTCTCTCTCTCTCTCGCTCCCTATGGATCGGTCAACAATGGGGCCGTTGGCGTCGGTGACGGAGCACGACGAGCATGGATAAAAAGAGAAAAAGAGAAAAAGAGAAAGAGAGTAAGAGCGGAGGAGGAGGAGGAGGAGGAGTGGCAGTTGTCGAAGAAGGGTTGCAAGGATCCCGAGAGGCAATACGGATGGACCGTATGGATATGCGTCCACGAGACGGAGAAAAGGGAGAATGGAGAATGGAGAACGGCAGAAGGGAAAAAAAGGGTTCTTCGATCGTGCTCAAGCGCGACTTTCCTCTTGCAAAACGAGATAGAAAAATGACGACGCTGACTGGAAGAATGAAACTCGAGAGAGGAGCTTTCTAGCTCGTACAAGCTTGTACACACACACACACACACACACACCACACACGTAGGAATTAGTGTTGATTTCAGTGACTTTTGAATGACTGCGAGTGTAAATAACTTTCTTCTCCTCGTTTTTCTTCTCTCGCTTTTTCTCCTTTCAAACGGATTCTTTCTCGGTCAGATCGATTCTCCAAAGTATTGCGAAATAAGATGATCTTTCAAATTCAATTTGGCGCAAGTTTATGTTTTCTCGTCGCAATGGAGAGAGATAGAGAGAGAGAGAGAGAGAGAGAGAGAGAGAGAGAGAGAGAGAGAGAAAGAACAAGAGAGAGACTTGACCTTCTTTCGATTATCCGTCGAATATTATTAAGTCGATCAACCGGTCGACTCTCTTATGCTCTTCGCCTGTCTAACATTTCGTGGTTCTTCGGTGTCGCTTTCTAAAAAAATCTCTCCTAAATCTATTTTTTTTTTTTTTCTTACACGAGCGATGCGATTTGTGGTTCACAAATTTTCATTGAATCAATTCGTAGTAAATACTTATCGATCATTTGAAAAAGATTCGAAACGTTTTCAAAAGTTGTCAAAAAGTTTAGGAACGAATGTCGTACCAGCCAGTCCACGTTTCGAAGGTCGACAGGAAAATATTCTAATCTCGGACGAACGGGAGAAAAAAGCGAGATAATGATACACATTTTTACAAAGAGTAGATGGAAAGAATCGTATCTTATCTCCGCTGTCGTTTCTCCTCCCGTTGCTTCTGTACGAATGTGTACGTCTACGCCGGCCGTAACGTAAATCTTTCGAGTATAAATAAAACGTTCCTTTACAATTAAACGAACGCGACCGTTTTTGTTTATTTATTTACCTGACTAAATTTGCTCGCTGGCACGTTAGAGGTCTCCCGGAAATTTTTTTCGGTTGCGTCTCAGTCTATAGAATGAAGAGAGAGAGAGAGAGAGAGAGAGAGAGAGAGAGAGAGAGAGAGAGATCGGATATTTTGCGACGACGAATACTTTACAAAAAAAAAAAAAAAAAGAAAAAAAAAATAGAAAAGAAAAAAATAAGAGTACGACGTTTTAAATTCTATTTGATTTGATTTTATTTATACGTATAGTAAAGACCGAGGCTCAAGATATTTTCCGATTGATTTATTCGATATAACATTTTAACTTGAAAACTTTTATCGACTCGAACTATCTTTCCCCCACCTTTTCTCCTTCTCTTTTAAGGAAACGAGAAGAGGGAGATAGAGAGAAAGAACCTTTCTTTATCACTCGCTTTCATTTTCTCCGTTACTCTCGTAGAAACAGAACGCTTTTCCAATATAAACGAACTAACACAATCCCGCCTATTCGTTATTTATTTCCGTCTTCGATATTTACCGGCTTGATCGATAGAAATCAGGCCTTGACCCTCGACGACATACTTTTAACCGCACCCTCTTTTCAAAGGCCCTCGCGACCGTTTACTTAGCCGAGGTCGGAGGCTATTCGAAAATATTTAAATAAGAAGAGTATATGTACCACGATATCGATGAAAGAAAAAAAGAAAGAAAGAAAGAAAGAAAAAAAAATGTAGAATCGATCTTAACAGAAAATCGACGTCCAATTTGTAAAACCATTTGTAATTGATCGATCTTATCGCGATGAGAATTCGATGGGACGAAGGGTGGAAGGAAAAACTTTCTCGATTCCGCGTCGGAACGAACTCTCGCGAAACTAAAGACACTCGTCATCGCTTTCGAAAATTTCTCCCTTTCCGTGGACGACGACGACGATGACAGGACACGTCGACTGGCTAACTTGGACGAATTTCTCTCTCCCTGTTTCTCTAACCGGAGTTCGTCGTTTGCTAGACGGTTCGGTAGGATCGAGAGACGAGAC
>OU426858.1:9232207-9274707 GCA_911387685.1 Dolichovespula media
TTAAACGATCATACCAAAGATAAAACGATCTAATCGCATGGATCGAGAGGGAAAAAAAAGGAAGATGTGATACCGCTGTAAACGGATAGCCAAGTAAACGCTATCTCGTGATTTAAATGCCATGAGCATACCAACGGCCCACGCCAAAGTCCCACGATGGTTCGCGATCAGCTGTTCGACGATTTTCCAACGTCTCGAAACGACTCTCTCCTTAACGATCGCGTCGTTGCGTTATTCCCCCGTCCCTTTTTTTTTTTACGTTCACGCTCGTAAAGAAATACCAGGAGAGCAACCTATCATCATTAGCTTACTGTTAATATCATTATGTTTACTCTTTCTCTCTCTCCCTCTCACTGACTCGTACAAACATACGTTTGAAAATCATAGGAGAGACTATCTTTTCTTTCTTAACGCGTTGTTTTCCTACTTGCATCGATCCACGCGCATATATATTATACATGTATACATGTATATATAATATGTATATACACGTACGTACATACACCATTACCGACTACGGACGGAACAATGAGCTCGTCACTTTTCTCGGATAGAGCTCCATGCGGTTTTAAGGCACGACGAGAAGTCTATTGTTCGGTTTATAGTCGATACCAACCAAGTACCGTATGCGATCGGTCGATCGGTCGGTCGGTCGGTCGGTCGGTCGGTCGGTTGGTCGATCGGTCGACCGGTCGGTCCACACTCAATATATAAACGTACTTAGACTTTTCCCTCTTGTCTTTGACACGCGTGCGCACGTGTTGTGCGGCTTTGCGCATAGGCGAGTTTTACCGTCGTATAGCTGCTTAGAGCATTGTCATAGAAAAGTAAAGAGAGAGAGAGAGAGAGAGAGAGAGAGAGAGAGAGAGAGAGAGAGAGAGACGGGTAGGAGGTATATCGCAGAGAGTTACTAGCGCGCAAGCAACTCTTTCCCAACGTCCCTTTTTTTACTTTTTACAACTTATATTACGTTTCTTTCTTCTCCCGGGTTCCCTCCATCCACCCCCCCGCCACCGCCACCGCCACCGCCAACCGCTCGTACCTCCACGACGGTGATTGTTTGATCGTGATTAGGATGAGTCAACGATTTGTCACAAAAATTACATGCTACGCGAAGCTAACGCGTTCTCGCTTATATCCAGGCTATGGTTACTTCGTCGTCGTGGTGTCTCCCATAACAAAGTGCAATATCCAATGGGTTCGTAACTCCACGAGTATAGTAGCCGACCACTAACATAACTGGTATATCAAAGTAAAAGAAAAACTTGTAGGACACTCCGTGAGAAAGCGCAGTCACCGACTTACGCAACATCAAACTCTTGCATTAAACAAGAAGCGAAGAGAATGAAAGGAAAAAAGGAGGAATCTATCCCTGGCTCGACGATCAGGATGAAACATCGAATACCAAATGCGGAAGGAGATATTCGTCTCTCTCTCTCTCTCTCTCTCTCTCTCGGAGAACGAAGTAAGTTTGGATGGAAAGGTGGCGAAGG
Organism: Dolichovespula media; assembly: GCA_911387685.1. Taxonomy (NCBI): domain Eukaryota; kingdom Metazoa; phylum Arthropoda; class Insecta; order Hymenoptera; family Vespidae; genus Dolichovespula; species Dolichovespula media. The sequence continues at coordinate 9,233,701 of OU426858.1, forward strand.
TAAAACAAAGGTCGTAAAAATAAAGAGAGAAAGAAGGATAAAAAGGAGAAGTGGGAAGGGTTTACGTACGAGATATACCTACGTGGCGATATCGCGTCTCCTTTTATAAAACCGTTGGCATGGCTGGGCTGGACGCGACAAACTCGACGAGAGAGTTTCTACATGGTCCGTACCGTTATGTTGTGGCCCGGCTCTCTTTCTTTCTTTCTTTCTTTCTTTCTTTCTTTCTTTCTTTCTTTCCTTCCTTCTTTCTTTCTCTTTCTCTCTCTTTCTCCTTCTTCATTGGAACAAGCTTGTTTCCTGATACACACCCAACTCCCTTTCTTTCGTATATATAAACAAACAAGTCTTTCCTCGAGTCGCGTCCCGACATTGAGAGAGACAGAGAGAGAGAGAGAGAGAGAGAGAGAGAGAGAGAGGATAAAATTCTAACGAATAGTATCTCTCAAGGATGAGAGAGATCGATTGATGTTTCTCCAATAATGACTCACTCACGCACGCACACACAGAGAAAGAGAGATAGATAGATAGATAGAGAGAGAAAGAGAAAAAGAGAGAGAGAGAGAGAGAGAGAGAGAGAGAAAGAGAGAACACGCGCACGCACATACGTATACGCGTAAAACAATACACGTGTAACTCTCGCGAAAGTGGAACTCCGTTTGTGAAAATAAACGGGAAATCCGTAGGATACGATCCTTCTCTCTCTCTCTCTCTCTCGCTTTCCTCCCTTTGTGCTTTGGGTTATAGCTGCGACATTGAAAGAGAAAGAAAGGATGATAAAATTACGCGTTAAACGAGGACGAGATCCTCTAATGACGACAAAGGACGACGACGACGTGGAACGTCGTATCGATCGATAGAAAATTAATACAAATTTCGGACGATCACAGAACCCTCCCCCTTTCACCCTCGTGAGACATCCCGAGAGTATCACGTTATTTCGATTTCGAGAAGAACACGAGTTAACGTATAGTTGAGAAAAATGACGACGAGGAAAATAATTAATGGATAATAGAAAGTGTTACTTTTTAATACTCACTTCTCCATAAAGGGACTTTAATTTTACGTGATTAAGGGCTGGCACGTCGACCATCGAGCACTTGAGAAGAATCGTCGTCGTCTGGCTGGGCATTTTTCGGATCCCTTTTCACTGGTCACGCGTAATTCAACGCTCACGGGCAACGGCACGTCACTACGCTGATGTGATACGTCCATCGGTGTGTCACACGAGCCCGAAACTTTGATATTGCTTTCTTTTTATCTCTTTTTCTTTTTTTATCTATCTATCTATCTTTCTCTCTCCCTCCTCCTTTTTCTCCTTTATATATATATATATATATATATATATATATATATATAGATATATCAATCTAATATCCCTTTGCAATCTCGTATCTTAATCCCAACGAATTTCGATCGATCGATCGATAGATCGATAGATCGTGCGAGCGAGCGAACGGTGGAGAGAAAAAGAGAAGATAGACGTACGAACTCGATCCCCCTTTTCGAAGGGGCACTAACAAGAAGAGATCGCGTATACGTATCTGTCTTTCGTTCTTTGGGCAGTGTCGATTGGCAGTGAAGGGTGACGATATAGTTGAGACAAAAAACAATTGGTTAAGAAAATTCGAAATTTTCTTTTTATTATTATTTTTTTGTTTTTTTTTTCTTTTACGAGATCAAGAACGAAGAAGACGTCGTGGACCAGGACTCATGATATAGGATCCAGTTCTTCCTTATATACTTTTCCCTTCTTCCCGTTTACCTTTCCTATATCACGGCTACGTTCTCTCTCTCTCTCTCTCTCAAAAGAGAGCCGCGACACACCGTACGCGCGTCCGCCTGGCTGCTTGACTGACTGACTGACTGACTGACTGCTTTTCACTCACTCACTCACTCACTCACTCACTCACTCACCACCACACAACACGAAAGGCCGCGAGTGGAATCGTAGGCACGTCCCTCCTCCCTACTCCGACGCTATTCCCCCCACCACTCTAGAGAGCTCAAGCTCGCACTCCTCTCCCTACCCATTCGGCCAAGTGTGTTCGCACGCACGCACACGCGTGCGACGACGAGGAGAATGAGGAGGAGGGGACGACCGGAGAGGAGAGAAGAAACACGCGCGCGTTAGGCCGCGCTTGTTCGAACGAAAGGGAGAGATATACAACGAGATGAAAGAGAGAGAGAGAGAGAGAGAGAGAGAGAGAGAGAGAGAAAATAAGACGGAGAAAGAGTGGCAGGTACGGCTGCACCGGTTGGTCGTCTTACACACATTTCCATAAATGCGAATCTATAGACGTTTTTGTCCGTCCGTGTAGGTATACGTGTTTCGTTTTACACGAACGAGAGAGGAGAGGAGAGGAGAAGAGAGGAGAGACACGCAAGAACGCAAAGAGGTCTCTCTCGGTCTCTCTCTCTCTCTCTCTCTCTCTCTCTCTCTTTGTCGCGTTGCTCGGCAGGGAGAATTTCGACGAAAAGCCCGGACTTTTCGAAGGAACGTTTCGAAGGGGATACCACGCTCGTTCTCTGTTGTTTTTTGTCGTCGAGGGGGCAAGGGGAATGCTCGTTAAGGGTTCATGGCTCGTCGACGACGTCCTGCGAAGGCAATACACGCTTCGATTACGAGTGCTCGTTGATCCTCTCTCTGATGTTCCCTTTTGAGATTCCCTTTTTAAAATTCCCGCTTTATGTGTCGCGATTAAAGCGGGAATTTTAAAAAGCGTAGGAGAGAAAGAGAGAGATACGGACGAGTGTCGTCGTCCTTTCGGATCAATCGAATGTAAATTTTCTTATGTGTAGGGTATAGGGGGTTGATATTCGATGAAAAAAAATCCTAGACCCGTGTAATAACGCTGTCCGTTGGTGCCGTATTGCGCGGTTTGGTGGATTAGAAACGATCGTAACTATATCGCTTTAAAGTTACGTCATCGTACTTGTTACCACGATTTACTTTTCCGAAAGAACCAGCGAGTGGTAAATTAGCGAATTAGTCGAGAGCACGTTTCCGTATACTCGAAAAGTTACCCTTCTTCTTTCATCCCTTTTATCTCTCCTTCTTGAATATACCGAAAGCGAACCCCTAGGAATTTCTTCGGGTAAGAAGAGTTCCGGAGTGCTCGACGCGAGTTCGAAAGAAACGATATGTGCGTGTGCGTGTGCGCGCGCGTGTGCGTGTACCTGTTTGCTCGGCGAGTACACCACGGCTTATCGTGGAGCGTGAATTAATTAAAGTCAGCGTCATGCCGTTCGACGAAATTCGTTATGACGAGTACGAAGTGAATCCTTCGCGGAATAACGTTTTTGCAAAAGCGATAAAGAGAGAAACGTAACTACTAACTAATCGCGTCGACCTCTTTACGATCACCGCGATAAAACCGTATTCGATGATATCGCCGGCCCGTACCGACATACGAATAAATAAAATAAAAAAGGTTTCTCAATTAATAGACGACGGACTCTATTACTGGATGCAGGAAGAAAAGGCAGCCGTAAAAATTTCTTGGGCTACCCATGACCGCACGACGTTACGGGCGCCCTTTTGCTCGGTACACTTTATCGCTGGTAAGATCAATGTTTCCAAGTTATGCCACGCATTCGTATATATCGAAGGTGATTCGAGATAGGCGTTACCCAACGACCGCGCGGCGCTGACTCTACGGAGAAAACCGCAGCAGCAGTCCGTTCGACCGGCTCCCTAGCAGAGATTCTTGTTACTCGACAGGTGTGACTAACTTTCCTCTTTTCGAACATGTGCTTTCCAGAGGAGAAACGTTTTGTTGACAATCTCGGAGAAGCTTCCGGAGATATCGAAGATATCGGATAAAAAGAAGTGTCCGGTATCGCGACGCGCTTCGTTGCGCGCACGCGCGCGCGTCTCGAAATCTCCGTAATTGCTATTATCTACTCCGTAACCGTTTAATAATTCAGCAATTAATCGTGGAAGCGAAAGAACGAAACAAACGAGAAGGTAGAACGCGTTCACCGTTTGTTAACGCGTTCGAGTTCCCCGAAAGATGACGCGCGATTATCCATAATGTATAAAAACTCTTATTGGCTCATAAAAAGCTTTCTATTCTGGCGATTCGATGCGATCTCAAGAGTTTCAAATCCGTCGAGAGATTCACGCGTTTCGTCTTTCCTGGAATCCGAAAGGAACGGCGGCATTCCACTGACCGCGAAACTTCCGAGGATCGCGTCTTTGTCACTACTTTTTTTCCTCTTTTTTTTTTTTTTTTAAACGACGCAGCACGCTTGCTCGATCCTCGTGTCTCGTCGCTGCTCCTTCCTTTTACGTCGTAAGGATGCGAGCGATTTATTATTAAGGTCGCACAAAGCTGACACTCCTCTGGCTTTCGTCCGAATCGGTAAAATCGTATAAACGTTGGGCGTCTCGATTAAAAAGAACGGACCATTGAAAATGGAATAGGATTTCCTTCGAAGGAGAGATTGGTATCGCTTGTATCGTCCATTTTGGAGATAAAGTTTGCTCGTTAACTCGACCGAGGAGGATCGATCGATCGATCGATCGATCGATCGGTCGATCGAACGGCTAAACGATCGCGAATGAGAAACTCGTTAAGTACGAGGGATCGGAAAAGAAATTTCCAATAGGCTTTCCCGTTAACGGGTTTCCTCTTCCCTATCACGAGATGAGTCTTTAAATATCCTCCATTCGCGTTGAACGGCTCCCTCCCTCTCCCCTCCCCCTCCCCCACCCCGACATTACCGACGATCGCGTGTATCGCAATTTTTCTAGCTGGGAGACGAAGACGACGACGAATGAACGCGATCTCGCGAATTCGTAGAAGAGCCGATATATATATATATATATATATATATATATATATATATATATATATATATATATAGCATGGCCGAGCCTTTGTCCTTTTCTTCTACGTGTCGTCGGGTTCTTTTAATCCCAGGGGAAGAGACAGGGCAAAGGAACTAGTTCTTGCTACGGCGAGAGAGAGAGAGAAGCCAATATAAATAAATAAATAAATAAATAAATACAAAAAGAAAAAAGGGAAAGAAAAAGAGATAGGGGAGACTTTGACCATAAGCGAACAATGGTTGTCGCGAATCCCCATTGTATTATACTCGGATATGAAGCAATGCCAAAGGGCTATATGTGTACCTGCGCGCGCGCGTGCGCGCGCGAACAAGGATTTGCGACAGCGGCCTTTTGTATGTGAAGGAAGAAGCGTTTTGGTACCATCTTTCTTTTCACTCGCTAGCAAAAAAAGGAAGAAAGAAAGAAAGAAAGAAATAAAAAGACAAGCTGGCGAGAAAGTAGAGATATTTTAATATCTTATCGAAATAATGGCAATCGCGATTTTCCGTATAAAGGGGATCCCACGAAAAGAGAAAAAATGATTTCATAAATGACGAATGAAATGATTTCGGATTAGGGAGAGACACGACGTGTTTTCCTTTATCGTCCTTCGTACGTTTTTCCAAATATTTCTCGATCGCACTTTCTATCCCTTCTCTCTCGGCAGCTACTTCGTATTTTCATGAACACGTGAGAGGATTCACCGTTACTCAAGTAAACACGCTCAACTTCGACGTTGTTATCTATAGGGAAGAGAAATCATCTTAATCGAAGTATCGTTAGCCATTTATAACGCCACTTTACTACGAGGAGATTAATCTTCGGCTACTTAGAAGATCTCGAAAACGAAGAATTAGAAAATGATTTCAATGAATATTACGATGTAGGAGAGAGCCGGGATATCTTGGAAATGCGCGATATCGGACTCGAAAATGAAAACAAAGAAAAAGAGAGAGAGAGAGAGAGAGAGAGAGAGAGAAAAAGAAAAAGAAAAAGAAAAAATAAAATAGAAGAAAAAAAGAAAGAAGGAACTCTCCTAGGGCTTCTCTCGCGCGGAACACGCACGATCGCTGTGAATGCGTATATATATCTGTCAGGGTGTAGGTGAGGCGGTGAGTCACTATCACCGATCCGCATGACTGTCTTTCTCTCTCTCTCTCTCTCTCTCTCTCTCTCTCTCTCTCTCTCTCTCTCTCCCTCTCTCCCTCTCTCAGTTGCGACGCATAGGCCCCGCTTCCGTGTTGTATGACCCGTTTGCAAAAATTCCCTTGGCCGATCGCATTAACCGGTACGTTTTCTCGTAGGAGATTTATCTGCCTGGCAAAACGTCGCAAAATAATAGACGGCTTCGCCTTCGGACTCGGATTATATATCCTTTTCCTTTTTTTCTCAATCCGGCTCTACGAGATGGAAGATTGCGCGAGGTCAGGACCGTGCATTAGTCGAATAACTTTCCAATCGGATTTCTTTTCTCTCTCTCTCTCTCTCTCTCTCTCTCTCTCTCTCTCTCTCGTGGTGATCCATACACGTGTACACATTTATATGATAAGCGTCTTTTACGAGAAATAAGAAAATGGAGAGTGATTTATGAAAAAGCGAAAAAATGATGACCGTCCGATCGGACGAGTGTCTTCGAAGTTACTTTAAGGTAAGCTTCGTTACTCCGAATTAACCACTTATACGTGTCCTCGAACGCGGCACCACTATCGATCCTAGAGGAGACGGAAAGATTGAAGAAAAATGTTTCTCGAACGGTAGCGGTGTGGTTGGCTACGTACTTCGTAACTATTCGCATGCTTTCCGACTGACGTCGAGAGACGGCAAAAGGGTGAGTAAAAGAGAGAGAGAGGGGGCGGAGGGAGATAGTAGAACTAAAAGGGGAAGGGAGATTTGAGAGAGAGAGAAAGAGGTGAGATGCCATAGGAGATACCTGGCACACTTTATGCTTCTGCGAATTCGCGTAAAACTATAATGACTGAAATTTCGTCATTATCGCTCCGGCGCAATGCTCGCGTGGTGGATTTCTGTAGCACACACACACACACACACACACACACACACACACAATAGCTCGCCATACCGAGGTCGTTCGATGCAGTTTCAAACGAGTTTCCAGTTTCCGAGCTACCTCATGCCTCGTAATTTTTACGAATGCGAGCTAATTGCGACAGGTTGGCACATATTTTTTGTTTTGTTTTTAATAAAATCGCTTCGCTCGGAAGAAGATCGTCCTCCCATTTTTCATCGTCTAATCGAATTAGATATATCTCTTCCTCCTCTTTCTTCTCCCACGAGCTCATGTTGCACCGTCGATGATAAGTAAATAGTAAGATAATAACGATTCAATGAGAAACGATCTGATCGCGATAAAGTTAGAAATATTATAGAAAAATTGCGAAAAGAAGTACTGTAGGAGTTCGTTTCGGAGATCATTTTTCTTTTTTTTTTGTTATTTCTCTTTTTTTTTTTTTTTTTTTTTTTTCTTAAGTGCACGCTCGAATTTTCTCGCGCCAACTTTTTCCGCGTGCAGGAACGCATGTATTTTGAATGTAAATGAGCATTCAGAAGTAGGATGGAAATTTTCAAAAAGCGTGATATCTCTGAGGAAAAAAGAAGGAGAGAGAGAGAGAGAGAGAGATAGATAGATAGAGAGAAAGATCGAGTCGGAGACTATCCTGTCGGGTTCCCGGAAAAAGAAAGGATGAACCCTCGAGCTATCTGCGAAATGGAGCGAGCGGAAAAAAAAACTAATCTACTTTATCCCGTTACAGAATATTGTCGAATATACACGAGAGAGAAAGAAAGAAAGAAAGAAAGAAAGAGAAAAAAAGAGGGACAGAAAGCAGTAGAAAAAAATACTACTGTCAATTTTTAACCATCCTCGCAAAATTTATTTTCACCGGGAGTATCATCGAAAGAAAACGATACGAGTACGTTCGGCTTTATTTTTATTTTTTTTTTATTTTTTTTTTTCATTTTTTTTTTTTTTTTTTTTTTTTTTTGAACGACCAGGATCTTTGAAATCTAGGAAATGGTTTTGACGTGTTCAATGACGCAAATCGATATCGACGATCTCGTTGGCAAACCGATTCCCAACAGGACTAAGCTTACGAAACGTTTCGAAGATATAAGTTTTAGCTTGGAGCCAGTATTGTTGATAAATTTAAAGAGAAATGATAAATTTCGTTATTATCGGGAAAAGAAGAAAGGAAGCCTTTGAGAGGTAAAAAGCAATAAACTTCTAGATGCCATTAGCGTTATCTTTTATTCCTTCTTTCTTTTTTTTGTTTTCTTCTTAAATATAAGTTACGAGAGAACGAGATTAGGTCTTATTAGTCATACGCGTAATTGTGCATCAGGTGGCGCATTGACTCGATGAAAAGGAAATGACTCACCTTGATACACCAGCCGAGAGTGGAGTTTCAAAGACAACCTCTCGAATCTCGATTTGTCTCGCAAGATAACGTAAATCGTTCTCGAACGATTTATCTCCATTTTTTCTCTATCGCCTATCCTTATTTATTATTATCATCGAAAGTATCATTCAGGGTGGAGAGAACGACATTCCGATATAAATTCCGTGCGTAAAAATTTTCTTTAGGTCCTCGTAGCGTAATAATCCGATCGATATAACGCCCATATTATATTCCGTTTGTTTCACGCGTAATAACAACAATTATGCAAGTCGTTCGATTCTAATCTGCCTATCGGAGGACAGTTCAGAGTCCTCGTACGTTCGAGCGATTCTTCGAACGTTGCGCGTTTTAAAATGATTCGAGGGAAATTAAAATTTAACGCCGACCATCGTCGACCCTGACATCGCTCGGTGACTTTTTCTTTTCTCTCTCTCTCTCTCTCTCTCTCTCTCTCTCTCTCTCTCTCTCTCTCTCTCTCTCTTGGCTCGTAATCTCTAACGTACGCTTTTTATAGGAAAGAAAAAGAAAAAAAAAAAAATTCTAATTCCACGCGTAAACATCGCATTTGCCAGGACTGGTTTAACGAAACCGATACGATAGATAAGATCGGAACTCGTGACGTTAATCGAAATGATTATTATGAGCGAAACGCAATACGTCACTAAAAACGGAACGTGCCAAGTTTAAATTATCTTAACAAAATAATATTAAGAAAGTAGGTACCGCTTATCTACATACTGCATACATTTTGTACCGATCGAATAGTTTGTAATCACGTATAGATAGCATATGTAGGGAACAGTTAACGGATAGTTGATCTATGATTCGTATTTATCAAGAATTATACGTTCGGCACTACTTTCGGATTTCTATCATTAATTATTCACGTCAATGATCGTCTTTATTTTGAACGAACAACTTTGATATTAATCGACTTTCGAGCGGCATTATAGCGATCGTCTCGTACTCATCGAAATCTATTCGTTCGGACCACGTTGCATAGACCATGTTTCTTATCTTTCGTGGAAAAGACGGGTGTACATGTCGGTCAACGTCACGTGTTTCTGTCCGTGCAACGTGTTACTCTTTACGTAACGAGATACGATTTATATCAGTAGCTAATGACGCTTGACAGCGATCTTCTTCGTTTGCTCGATAGTACCTTTCGTCTAGTAGTGAGTGACTCACGTGCGTCTCTCTCTCTCTCTCTCTCTCTCTCTCTCTCTCTCTCTATTTCGCGTAGCGCGCGTAACGCGCGTATGACAGCATGAATGAAAATACGAGTCGTCATAGTTACCAGGTAAAAGAAGTGTAGGTGCTTCGTAAAGTCCAGTTTTATGAATGAATCGACTAACACACATCGAGGATATAACAGTGTCTTGTTTTTCCATCTATACGTCTTCGTATATGTCAAGTCAAGTATGATTCGCACGCTCTCAATCTTGGCGCGCGTTAAAAACAACTTTGTTAGAAGTTTAAACCATCAAGGAGTGAATTTAACGCTTTGACGAATACGAGCGTAATATTGGCAAATCTTTAAATGGCGTATATCCTACGAAGGGTGGAAATTATGTTTTTTTTTTGTTTTTTTTTTTTTTTTTCCTATTTCTATAACTTCTTTCGTAGAATTATGACCGATAAATTTTTCGAGTACTTCGCTATAATCGATTTTATCGATACTTAATTGGAAATAATTTCTTGTAATTGAAAAGGCAATCGAATCGATCGATATTGTTCCAAGTGAAAATTACATTTGTAATCTTTATAATGGATAACTTGCATCGTTTCAATGTTCGATTTACAAATTGGCTCGACGTATCGATATCCATTAATAATATAAGCGAGAGAACGATATTATTGTTATACGAGGGTAAAGTCGGAGCGAGACGAAAGAGAAATATAGTTCGGCAAAAACAATGGCGTGACAGAAAAATTGAAGATTTTCTAAAGAGAAAAAGTTCAAGTGGGAGTAGAGTAAAAAGGGAATAATGGGACGACCTTTTCGATGTAATTTAAACGAGAGATTGCTTTTCACGCAATGTAAGGGAGCTCGATATTTTACCGCTAGAAAAAAGAGCAAAAGTAAGAGAGGGAGAGAGAGAATACTCACACAATGAGCGTTCGAACGATGCACGAATGTATGTACTCTCATCACCGAGTCTCGCAGGTAAACACATTTAACGCCCACTCGAAAGAAAAGCGTAGGTTCTCAACTCGATAAACGTCAAAGGGTACTATCGATCGCAAAATTTGTATCGTTTAACTTTCCCGATAGATCCGCTTGGAAATATTTCCTGCATGAAATAGAAATGATATCTCCGGATTGAATACCTATGCGAGTTTAACGTAAAATGATGACACAAAGTCCTAACCTTAAGGACCCTTAGGTACGCAAGGTAGGTACGTAAATATATCATCGTTTAAAAGGAATAAATCCAAAGTAAACGAGAGCTTTCGCATGGTCGAGCTCCGTGATATGACCCCAATTTTTCCGCAGCGAGAAAAACGTTCTTCTCGCCGTTACCTCTGACATTTCATTCTTCTCGGATAAAAAATTTTTCCTCGAATATTTTACTAACAGCGCGGGCATTCGAAAATGATTCGTCAAACGATATTTATCGATTCGCCTTAAAAGGATTTTTATCATCAACGGAAACGGAAATTTATATGATGATCCATTTAATTTAGAAGAAAATATGATCATCTCGAGGAACGAACGAGACGGATACTTGGAACGAATTAACGGGGAATCGTCGTCGGCGTCATTATCGTCGTCATTATCGTCATCAACGATGGGACATCGAGCTGAAGCATTGTTTTCAGCGCGTTCACCGACGGGGGCTACCCACATGCATTTTCATTTGCGAACGACCTCTGCAGTTTCCACGCACAAAAGCGTGCCCGCCCACTCGCATTAGATTCGTGCATCTCCGCTACCTACGCTCTTCCACCGCACAGCTTCCCCCTTTCTATCATCCGTTTATAACGTAACGCGATTTGCGTCCTTTACGTCTCTCTCTCTCTCTCTCTCTCTCTCTCTCTCTCTATCTGTCTCTCTCTTCTTTACTCGGATATACACTCTCTATGACTCATCGAATTTACCTGGATCCTTTCAATTACTTCTCCTTATTGGATGCGTCCAAGTAGAAGAAACTTATATAAAAATAGACGTTTATATTTTACAAAGACATTTACGCTTCTATCAATTTATATTTGCATTGCTATCGCAAATTACGAAGAAGCTTAGCGAACCAAGCGACCAACGATTAGATTATTTGTATACTTGCTCAAAGAAAATTTCTCGAAGCACGTTAAGCTTAATGAGCCTCAACGTTACGCGCTCGAATACGAGATTAATCTTTAATACGACTAAATTTAATAGAAACGATATAGCGCGATGTACGCAGAGAGAGAGAGAGAGAGAGAGAGAGAGAGAGAGGCAGAGAGGGGGGAGCGGGAGGGAGAGATGCGAGTACGCGAACTCGCTCACGAGGGATTTCCTCTGCAACGTGACGCTGTTCGAACTTGTAAATTTCATTATCCTCAAGGCCACGCGATTCAACAACGTAGTACGTGTCTAATTAACGCGAATATCATGTCGAATTGCCTGAAAACTGTATATACTTCTCGATCAACGTAATTCCTTACGTATTAATTAAAAAAAAAAAAAAAAAAAAAAGAGAGAGAGAAAGGACAAAAATTATAAGATAACGTTTGGATAAATTATAGATCATAAAACAACCGTCAGTTGGGAGAAACGAAGGTGGATTAGCTGATGGTAGAAAAGGATGTTGCGCGAATTGTTTAATTCGATTGAACAGAAAATCATTGTAAACGTCAAATCTCGGCAATGGTTTCTTCGTGTTAATAGCTCATTAGCCGTGTCTCCTAAATTATATAGACGGACGGGATATACTTCCTGCTTAGTAGCATCTTATACTGTCTTGGACTGTCTGCTCGTGGACGTTAATTAATTTGCATTCGTAAGACTAATGCCAGTGCGATTCCTTCGTACAACGACCTGCCTTTAACGAACCGTTCGTTTTCTATTTCAGGCACGTAAGGATTCCGAAGAATTTTTTCTCTTTCTTTCTTTCTTTCTTTCTTTCATTCTCCGTCTCCGTTTCTCTCTCTTTCTTTCTCATAGATCGAGTAACGCTCTTCGAAGATAATTAATATTCATTCGAAGAGCATTCGATGCTCGTTATTTGCTTTATCGATCGATTTTAATGATTCATGCGTATGCGCGCGTGCGTATGTGTGCGCGTTGCTGTAAAAAGCAACGTAAAGTCAGTAGGTATGATAATCGTTGGTAAGAAAGTAAGGAACCGTGTCCTAGAGTGAAACGTTTCTCTTTTAAGGAGTTATCCATCGACGATGGTTATTAAGGGAGACAACGGAAGACCATTAGAAGGACGAATTCGTTATCTACCGATCTACCGATGGTTCCAAAAAAGAAAAAAAAAAAAAAAAGAAAAATTTCTCGAACTCCACTGTCCGATTCGAGAGAAAAATATTTTGCTTAAGGATTTATGTAAACGTTGGTTCGCGATAAAAAATATACGTATGCTCGTTTAAAAAAAAAAATTAAAAGAAAAACGAATAAAAGTTATGACATCGAGTTACGTATCGACGTCACTTTTGAAGATTAAATTATATATATATATATATATATATTGCATGTGTGATGTGTAAGGGACATGGGAAAAATTGTTTTAATCGTCATTCCTAATAAAACGGAATAAATTCGGGAAAATGATTGCGCCAGGAGGCGAAGAAGAAAGCGTTTAACGTTAATAAACGGCTAAGAGCACGAGTCGTCGGTGAAATCAAGTCGATCGATCGATCGAATCAAAAGAGAATCAAAAGAGAATCAAAAGCAACGAGAGAGTTCAGCTACGACTTACTACCGTTCGAAAACGTTCATCACGGTTACGCTATCCGGTGAGAGCATCCGATTCGATCGTGAAATTGTCCGTGGACTTTTCTGACCCACTTGTTTCTATAATCGATTCGTCTTCGATTCGGACCCGTCGCTATGGTTTTCGATACGGTGTCGTTAAAATGTTTCTTAACGAGGAGAGCAGTGCAGAGGAGAGCAGAACAGAGCAAAGCAGAACAGAATAGAGCATAGCAGAGCAGGGCAGAGCAGAGCAGGGCAGAATAGAGCATAGCAGAGCAGGGCAGAGCAGGGCAGAGCAGAGGATCGCGCTCGTAAAGACTTATTTTTCTATAAGAGCGACTCGCGATGCGTGGCAACGTTCTACTAAAGGACTATATATACTAAACGACGAGGATGATTGGGAGACTCTAATGGCACTAAGCTTTCAACGGGAAATTAACTCACCCTCCCCTTCTCTTCGTAGAGAGACGCGCGTTCTTTCGATCTCCTACTCACCTGAAAGAAAAAAAAAACAAAACGAACGATTCAATTAATACGAAGTATTATGCGAAAGATATTATCAAGGGCTCGTTCTTCAAAATGATTTTCTTATTTAAATTTCTCTCATCCTTCCTTCAAGATCGGTCAACTCTGGTACGATACGACGACGACGACGACGACGACGACGACGACGACGACGACGACGACGACGACTGATAAATTGACCGGCAGTGCCACTGCACTTTGCAACGTTCTAATAAAGTTCATTGGCTCTTTGTGGTTTCCCGTCGTCCTTTGTGACTTTGTTACGGCTGGAATTAAGTCGTACGGCAAAAGTTGCAGCTCGCGAAAGTAATAAATTGACACGGAATGCGAAAGAGAGAGAGAGAGAGAGAGAGAGAGAGAGAGAGAGAGAGAGAGCGAGAGAGAGAGAGAGAGAGAGAGAGAAAGGGAACGGTGGAAATGAAAGAGACGATGAGATAAAAAACAATAAAAACTTTCTAAAACGAGGGTCAGAATCCTTTTCTCTTTGAAACGATTATACTATTCATCGAAAAAATAATAATAAGAATAGCGAAAGCTTTCCTTTATCAAGACAATATAACAAGAACGTGCGTCTCTCTCTCTGTCTCTCTCTCTCTCTCCTTTATCTAACCACTCGTCCAATTAGCGGGGCAAAATCGCGATGAAAGATTTGCAACGAAACACGAGCGAGTCGCCGAGTTCGAAAGTGGAATCGCGTCCAGTGAAAACGAAGAACGAGCGTGAAACTGGATCCACGTTTGCTGTAATCTTCTCGCATTAACTTTCGAGAGGAGCCGGGGTGATTACGTCATATTTTACGTCGTTTCGTCAGAGGACCTCTTTTATGGAAACGAGAGGGAGAGCATCCACACGTACGGTCCCCGTTTCTTCTTCGGTCGTCGTTCCGAATAAAAAAATTCTCTTCTTTTCGAAATCGTTTCGATGATATATTAAAAAAAAAACCAAGTTCAGATATACACCCGATAACGTTACGCTTTTTAATTCGTTTTCGGATATTTGATCGGAGTCGTCACGCGCGAAAAGAAGGATGTCAAATCGCGTCCCATTAACAATGACCATGAACGCGCTTCGAAATCACCATATACGTTCGGATTGATTTACGGTAATCGCTGTCGGTCACAGGCAAACGTTGAAACGTGATCGAGAAGCCTTTAGAAAATATGGAAAATTCGACGACGCATTTGCTACGCGTTGTCGACACGTTTTTCCGTTTATCTCGATCGTTGGATGTAAGTTCTTCGAAGAACGGGAGAGGAAAAACGGAATTTCTAACGATAAGAAAAATATAGAGATTTAAGCGGAGAATATAAGCGGAAACGTCATCGATTCGACGCGCGAATTATATTTTCCAAGCCAATAATAACGTGCGTTAATGAAACTCCCCATTTTTGTTGCACGATTGGACGTAGAACGTATCACTTAACTGATCGCCTAGTCATTCCGCGGGCGTTTCCAACGAAGCGACCGTAAGTTTTTACCCGTACTCGCTTTTTTATTAATTTTTTAATCAATCTCCGTATTTAATTTTTCACGCGACATCGAAAGTGTCTACTACGTAACAGCTTTTTTGTTTTCTCGTAGCTCGTAAAAAGGACCCTTGCGAATCCTTTCGGTATGCTTTCATAATTAAATCCCAACTCGTCCTTACCAGCTCGCATGGTCTTTCGATATGAAAAGTCGAGTTCGCGTGAACTTTCGGCGTGAAAAATATTTCTTGAAAGAAAAAAAAAAGAAAAAAAAAAAAAAGAATAAATAAAAGTAAAAAGAAAAAACAAAGAAAAAAAGTGAACCACTTGTGCGAGGATCATCGAGCGTTAACTTGAAAAGTTTCGTAGCGCGTATTAAATCGAAACTCGTCCGTAACGATCGGTGATGTTTAGCAATCGTGGAGTGGATTTGACGACTCCGATAACGTTTTTAAAAATCGGCATCGTTTTTAACGCGCAATCGCTGAGTCGCTCGTTTCGTTCGTTCAGCGAAAAACGAATCATTATACGAGGCGAATGAATTCGCGCGAGAGACAAAAATGCGCCGTGATAAATGCACGCGCGATAGTGTCACCGGCAGATGCGGGCGAATCTTGGCCGTTCGAACGACGGAATGCGCATAATGCGATTCTTTCATAGTTCGTATCTGAAAGGTCGTAGGATTTTGCGGATGCATCGTTATCATAACGAGCGATAAGCGTTTCTCTTACGCACTCCGATCCCGATAAAGCCTAAACTGTCCATCTGTTCGACGAAACTACTTTAATTCGTTTAATTAATAATATACATTTTTCAAAGCGTCCTACGGAGTTAAACGTATGTGTGCGTGCGCGTCTGCGTGTTTAATATATACATATATAAATATATATAAAGATATAAAGATATATATATAGAAAGATAGAGAATAAAACGTGTCAACGCGACTCGCTCACTTTCTCTCTCATTTTAGCATCTTACTCGCTTTACTTCCATACAAATGTATCTTCTCTTACGAAAACACTCCGTTCGAATTCATTGCACTTTCGATCGGTTTTCTGAGAAAACGCACTCGTACAATGATAAAGATTACTCCTAACAAGATGTCCATTGTTCGAGGTATCAATTATTACGTATTTTTAAAAGTCTCTCACCGTAGCAAAGTTGACGGTCAGAAATTCATAATATTTCACTAAGAACTTCATCTGGCCTCTTTCTAGGAAGATGATGTTTGCAAAACAAACCCCGCGCTAACAATTCCTCGTAATGAGGACGAACGTCTACGTCGCTCTACGGCACTTTCGCGTCGAATCAAAAGGTTTCTTTCCATCCGCAAGGCGGATTCATTATAACCAGTTAATTTAACATCAACGAATAAATTCGTATTAAATCCGATTCGATTACTTTTCTTCTTTCCTCTCTATCCCTCTCCCTCTCTCTCTCTCTCTCTCTCTCTCTCTCTCTCGCTCTCTTTCTTAAGAGGAAAAAGAAGAAAAAAAGACATAATTTACGATCGCCTGAACATTTCCGAGACTACACACACTTGCACCAGGAGAGAATCGATTCATTTCTCTTATCTTCTCTTTCTTTCCGAGCGATGATTTATGTATCGATACGTTACGCTGCACGATTCATGACGACTATCCGCTAATTATCGGGCCAATAAAAAGTGCGAGAAGCCGTGAGAGAGAAAGAGATTTAGAAAGGGATGGAAGGCGAGAGGAGGGAGAAGAAAGGGAAGGAAAGAAATTACGAGTAAGGAAAAAGAAAACTCGGGGAGGGGGGAGGGGAGAGGGAGACCGAGGAGTAACTTGTCACCCAAGCGTCTCCTTTCACGGTCGAAGCACGATTGGACTCGATCTCCTCTCTTTTTCCTCGCCGGCCCGTACCAAGTACACAATTATTTACGCGTTAATTAACGGTCAACCGTGGTGACCGTGACGGATACCGACTTTTTATGTGGATTATCGATTTTATCGATCTCTTCCCACGATTTAAAAAATTCCGCGCGCCAAATGTTTCATCGAGATATTATAAAATAATAAAAGAAAAAAAAAAAAAAAAAAAAAAGGAGAGAGAAAGAAAGAACGCGCGAACGATAATCGTCGGTCGTTTGTTTCGAGTTGTTAGCATTATCATTGCGATAACGATATCACCCGGGCTGAATAATAATTATTTCATAATCGTTATATAAAAACACTGTGGAAAGAGCACGTGTTTCTAAGATTTTCTCGATTCCAGTATAAAAAAATTTGACCGAATGATTTATGAACACCCTATATATATATTATACATATGTATATACATGCGCACACGTACGACGAAGCGAGTGTTTTCTTTCCGATGGAACAGCTGATCGACGCACAAAAGGCTTACGTAATCGTTCCTTTGTTTCCCGACGCGTGAACCTTCTTTCTATCTGTTTCTCTCTCTCTCTCTCTCTCTCCCCCTCTCCTCTCTCTCTCTCTCTCACACACTCTTTCTCTCTCGTAAATCATTCGACGTGGCCGCGATGCAGTCTCGAAACTTTGTCGTCCTTCTGGCTGCCGCTGCTCTTCTTCTTCCTCTTCTTCTTCTTCTTCTTCCTCTTCTTCTTCTTCTTCTCCTCTACTTCTTCTTCTTCTCGCGTTTCGCACGGAGCCAAGCGAAAAACGGTAGCGACGAGGAGCGTTCACGCATTCTCGCGAGAAGGGGCACGCACGATTATGCAATCGTTTGGTTTGCACGTTATATACGACCACCGATGACGACAACGACGACGACGACGACGACGACGACGACGACGACGAGAACGACGACGATGCTTCTTCCGTACACACTTTGGCACGTTTATTTGCGGATGATCGCGCGATCTACTACTGGGCTCCTTTTACGAGCTTACAAGATTCTTCGTTTATAAAATCCGATCGACGGAGAGAATTATTTTCATTTCGATTATTCGCAATAATAATGAATTTGATCGTCGACGTTTCTAAGCCATAGAGAACGCGATAATTCGAAATAATCAATAAATTACGCGAGGGAGAGGCTGCTGCGTTTTTTATTTTTTTTTTTTTTTTTTTTTTTTTTTTTGTTATCTTCCATCTTTCCGTTTATCTTATATTTATATCGAATTGTCGAGTAGAAATCTGAGAAAGATTCTTAAATATACACGGGTATGCGAAGAGCCGGAGAAAGATGTTTGGTATTTTAAAATCGATAGACATTCCCCTATCGTCGTTTTGGTTCGTGGTCGTTGTCGTGGTCGTTTATGGAACCATTTAACGCATCTTTAATTTGGGAGTAAGGGAAAGAAGAGACCCAGAGCTAGGCTCGTAAGTTGCATAACGGGATGGTTAAGTGCAGGAGCCAACCCGACATTAATGTAGGCCTCAGCAACGTGCCAGAAACGAAAATACCTCGGGTTACCGGCGAACAGAGCCGAAAATCGCAGGGCTCCCGCCGAGAATCTCGCGAGAGAATTCGTTCTAGCTTGCGGACATACGATAAGACCTCATCTCCCTCAGCCCCCCACCCTCCTACCACCCCCTCGGGGGCTCGCTCACTCTCCCCCCCTCTCTCTCTCTCTCTCTCTCTCCTACTCTCGTTCTTTCAAATTTAAACGAGCAAAGGCCATTGTTACGAGGCAATGCCGGACTAGCTGGCATAATCGACGGAACAATAAAATCCTAGACGTCATCGTCGTCGTAATCGTCCGAACTGCCCCTTCTTTAGAAATGTGTCTCGAGGATCAGCGAGAGCAACGTTAAAGGAGAGAAAGACGAAAGGGAAACGAATTTCCTTTCTTTTTCCTCTTCTTTTTGTTTTTGTTTTTACGAACGAAAAAAAGAAAGGATAAAACGATCGTCATCGACGCGTACGATATAAAAATGGATAAAAGATATGCTCGTACGGAGGTGCAAAATAGAGAAAAGAAGATCGTATTTGAGATTAAAGTAAAGAAGAAAAGATAGAAAAAAAAAAGGGTATGGATTAAACGCGTCGAGATAGATCTCGGTTGGCTACCGTGTTTTTTTTAAAGGGAAAGAAAACACTCGTAGGTGATCCCCCGTATGAGAAAGATAAAAGGAGAGTGAAAGTACTTAGGAGAGTTAACATGAGAGAGAAAGAGAAAGAGAGAAAGGTTCGAGGATGAAACGTGAGACGATATCGTTTACAAGTAATCACTGCAAAAAGTGCACGAATGATACGAAGCGGATCCTCGTAGAATCGATGGACGAGGTACGTTCGTTCGTAATGAGAAATAAAAGAAACGGGTAAGAGAGGGTAAGGAGAAAGAAAAAAAAAAAAAAAGAAAAAGAATTTGCATCTCGAGGAAGCTCGAAGGAAAAATGTAGTCGAAGGCGGGAAACGAGATTTCCTTTAAATTGCGGTATCTACAACGCGAGAGCTCCGAGAGCAACATTAAGACTTTATCGATACCGCGTAATGTGGAACGTGGTGCACGTGCTTCGTGAAAAAAAAAAAACAAAAAAAACAAAACAAAAACAAAAAGAAAAGAAAGAAAACAAAAAAAAAGAAAGAAAGAAATGCCATTCCGTTTGCAGTTCTTTCTTTTTTCTTCCCATTCTTTTTTCCCTCCCCCTCCCTCTCGCTCATTGTTTTCCACCACGCTCGCGCAGTGCAGCTTCGTTTTTACCGGGTGGTGGTGGTGGCGGCGGTGGCGGTGGCAACGGCGTTGAGATAACGGTCCTCGGAACGTGACAGCGGCCGGTCGATAAAACTGCAATAAAGTGCATGCGCAGCACCGTCCTCGCGAGATCATGTGTATATATCGCCCACGTCCTTTTCCATTTCTTTTCCTCTAACTCTTTTTCCTCTCTTCCTCTCTCTCTCTCTCTCTCTCTCTCTCTCTCTCTTTCTCTCTCAATCCATTTCCACTTTAAATTAGAAAATCGGATTAAGAAATTGAAATACGATACGAAGTGATATTGAAATTTCCAATTTCATGGATTAACGAGAAATTCTAAATGCACTTCCAGATACCTTTTTCTTCTATTTTCTAACAACTTTTTCTAACGTTGCTTCCGTATATTCGAAAAAAAAAAAAAAGAAGAAGAAAAAAGGGAACTCCTATAGAACGGGCAAGTATAATAGAATTAACCACGGTCCGGGACCTCGGTCCGGTAGTCTCTTGGAAGGTCTCGTTTGCATCGAGTGGTCTGACACGATCTAATGGTTTTAACCGCGAAACCATATTGCCGTTTCGAAACACGTGTATTCCACGGCCATGTGGCTTTCGCTCCCTTTCTTTCTCTTTCTTTCTTTCTTTCTTTCTTTCTTTCTTTCCTTTTTTCTCTTTCCTTTCTCTCTTTCTTTCTCCCTCCGCGTCAAATCGCATTGTACACTTAAAAGTCCTTACATCGGCGTTTACCACCTTTACACCGTGTACTCGCTCGGATCGATAAGATCTTTTCGATTGTAGCCATGGCCGATGATATCAAGGTTGAAATAAGAGAGAGAGAGAGAGAGAGAGAGAGAGAGGGAGAAATATTTCTTCTCGAAAGTGAAATAAGTATCGTTGGTGGAATGCGAATCGAATGAGAATCCCACGGGCAGAGAGCCAATAGTATCGTTTCGATTTATCGAAAAGGTCAAACGCAATTTAAAATGAAACAATTTTATTGTAATTTAATCGAGACGTCTCTCTCTCTCTCTCTCTCTCTCTCTCTCTCTCTATTATGTCATCCAGCTAGTGTTATTAAACTATTAAGTCCGAGAGTGTACGCAGAAAGTTTAGAAATAAAAATCGTCGATATGTAAATGCGTATAGCGATATGGAAATTATCAAGTGTCATGAATAACGACCCGGAAAATTTTTTAATGAAATTACCGCTCGAATAGTTTCATTCGTATGCACGATTTTTCCAATGAGTATAACACGCGCGAGGGAGAGAGAGAAAGAGAGAGAGAGAGAGAGAGAGAGCGGCTCTTCTCGCGTATCCCCGTGGCTACGCGGATCTAAATCTAAAAATATAAAAATTCTCTCTCCCAATCGTTGCTTCCTCTCCTTGCATGCGTTCCGTTCGACCGTTTCGCGTACGTACGAAAAATGTTCACTTTGTATCTTTTGTTTTATTCACTCGTAAAAGAAGTCTCTCTTTCCGTCTCTCCCGATTCGTATTTTTTTTCCCTCTTTGTCACGAAAACAAACTCTCCTTTGCTTTGTCCTTCTCCGTTCTTTCTTTCTTTTTTTTTGTTTCTTTTTCTTTCCTTTTTGTTCTTTTTTCTTTTTCGTTTTCTTTTTTTTTTCTTTTCTTATTTTTTTTTTTTTCTTCGGTGGACTTAAAACCGGTACTAGGTGGTCGTAACGGTTAGCAATAAGACGCAGATTCCAAAGTTCAAGCAGGATTTCTAGAATTTTTCTCCCATTTCCAGGGTCTCCTTAAACGGTGATATTAATTAGCAAGTAACTCCACATATGGAACAATGGCACGTACCATGCGTAATATAACCGCACGAGTTCCTCCTTATCGAATGCTTCTTTACTTATCTTCCTTAAATTCTAAAGCTCCCCCTCGGTATCTTTACACGAGAGATAATAATCGATCGTAAATTTTTTCCACCCTCTCTCGTCTCCGTTTATTTATAATTACTTATGTTTTCTTTCTTTCTTTCTTTCCTTTTTTTTTTCTTTTTTTTTTTATCGCTCGTCCATTTAATTAGCCCGAAAAGATAACGAAGTCTCTCTTTCTGAGCCTTCGTACGTGCTTGGTCCATAATCGTAAATTTGACTCGTAACGTTAAGCAAAGGGACGCGCACTGGAACATCGGGGGTCTTTGATATTTATAATCTTGGTTGCGGATTTAGTTGGTAAAATATTGATTATTAAAACATCTATTATATATCCCCGCTAAGCCATGGGAAATATGGCAACGATTCGAACGGAAAGTTACGCGGAGAAGAGCGGTGAGTTTGACTAGTTTAAACGGGCGATTCATCTAGTTGCAACAAAATCAATAGAACGGTTTATTTATCGACGCTGAGGAATCGTTTATTCGATCTTACGTGATAAGATGAGGAACGATGATCGTCTTATATTATCCTCGCGGCTCAACGCAGTCAACGATGTTAGCAGAACCCGGTGAGATCATGATAGTGTACATGAGTCAATAGTAAAAGTAACGTGAATCATATGATTTCTGTTCTCGCATCGGATAAGCGCACGTTCCGTTCCCATTCGAACGGAAAATCGTACTGCTTTCGCTTTCGTTTAATTTCTCAAATCGTTTTTCCCCTCTCTCGATTCAACGATTTTTCTTTTGATATTTACCAGAATATCTTGGAGAGAGACCGGCATCAGGGAGCACGTCGTCATTCCTTGGATGAGAAACAAAAGAACAACGTTTTGAAATCCAGCCGTAATAATCACGTGGAATTATCGATCGCAGCCTCGAGGAAAAAAAAAAAAAGAAGAAAAAAATAATAAAACTTGCACCTTAATAAAGTCCACCTCTCAGTTATTCGTTTCTCGAGAACTATCGAGAAAGGATATTATAGCACCGAACGTAAAAGTTGATTGGACGCGGGGTAGAAAAGATCTTCGCTCATTTCCGACGAGCGCGATTCGATATTTTTTTTATCGGCCAATGTTCAACAAAAAAAAAAAAAAAACATATTAAAATGATTTGAAGAGCGAGGGAGAGAGAGACAGAGAGAGAGAGAGAGAGAGAGAGATCACCGTCGCGTTTGTTAAGACAGAAGCTCTTCCGCGATGACGGACGAACGATCTCTACGCGATCGGAAGGCCGAGTGAGCACTGAGTCGTCCCGATTTCACGGAAGAGCCTCCCGCACGTATATTAAATTAAACTACGGTACAGCGCCAGTATAGTCCGTCTTGCTTCCACCATAATCCAATATCGCAATGGATAATCTGAAAGCGACGATGTCCATGTCTTACGGCAAAATATGAGATAAAGTGGGAATGGGAGTTTGATTAATGGAGGATCTTTTATGACGATCGCATAATTTTTCTTTCCGTTTCCTTTCTCCTTCTAACATTTTTATTTACGATAACTCGCGGATATTCTACGTAGATCGTTAAACTTTTAGCGAACCTTTAACTTGGACAGATAATATTGTAATTTCGAAAGACGATTTTGAAATAACTTCATTGTCTCTCTCTCTCTCTCTTTCAACAAGATTATCGATGAATTTTAATTTACGAAAATTGCTGGTCCGTCCGAAAAATAAACGAATGAATTTTGCATAAGAAAACATGGGAGGACCTTACTTACAATCGAAATTCTAAGAAGAACGCGCATTAGCGAATAATTG
Source organism: Dolichovespula media (assembly GCA_911387685.1). Classification (NCBI taxonomy): domain Eukaryota; kingdom Metazoa; phylum Arthropoda; class Insecta; order Hymenoptera; family Vespidae; genus Dolichovespula; species Dolichovespula media. Next base: position 9,257,125 of record OU426858.1, read on the forward strand.
ATGTACGAACCGTTGCTTCTTCTACGAAATCGAAAACAAATGGTATCTACTTAGATAGGAGAGACGCGTCTTTGCGTTTATTATATGGGAAGGCAAATTCAAATGAGAAGGTACGGCCTCCCGGAAATCTCGTTCAAATTTTTACGAGCGAGCCGAGTAACGAAAGTCGAGAAGTAAAACACGGTAATCGGTTCTCGCGGGCTCCAACTGCATTGGCTCGAGGCCACGATAATACCGGATAAATCCTAATTTAAAAGAACGCCGTTAATAACTTTTACGAGTGCACTGCTCACCCTTGCCGAATCTTTCGCGGTACTCTTTCGTTTAATCCCGTTGTTGATCTTTTCGGAGATAAGAGAGTACTACTTCCGTTGATTCGCTCGTTAGAAGTATTTCATTTGCGTTCTTATTACGTAACAATTAATAACGTCAAGAATATCCAAACGATAAACTGTTTTTTAAAGCGTACGATTTAAAGTAGAAGGATCAGAAAACTATCGTTCGCTGCGTAAGGGGTTCTTTTCCAAAGCAAATATATTTTCGAGCTCTCGAAAGGATTTTTCTTTTTCTTTTTTCTCCTTTCTTTTCTTTTCTTTTTTTTTTTTTTTTTTTTTTTTTTTGATCAATGAACACCACCAACCCTTGACTACTGATCGCATCTTCTAACGTTTGATCGCGTCAGAAGGGCATCCGCTACTTGATTCATCGATTCGCTCGCTCTCGTGTTCCTAAAATAGGAAAAAGATAAAAAAAAAAAAAAAATAAGAAAATAAAGAAAGAAAGAAAAAAGGAAGAATCGAGAGGAGGATATTTTCCGAAAAGAGCTCGAGGAAAAATGGTGCTTGCAAAAGAAAGATCATCGAGGCTGGATCGATAAGACACGTAGGAGAGGCTTTACGATTTAGACACCGTGTGTCACACTTGCGATAGCAACAACCGAGGCGTAAGCCGAGACAAAATAAAAGACGAGGAATAATATATACGCGAGTAAGTATCGTGAATAACTTTTGAAAGAAAACGGACGTTGTTTCTCTCTTTCTTTTTTTCGTTTTTTTTTTTTTTTTTTTTTTTTTTTTCACGACCGTAAAAATTCGCTCGCGCGTCCTTCGGTAAGGATGGTCGGACGGGCACTGATCGGCCGGATGTAGAAACGAAACGAAGTCGCTTCTCGTACACGGCTCGTCGTGCGTGCTTGCCTCGGTCAAATATTATGTTCGCTGTCGGACCGACCTCGCGCGCGCAAACACACACACACACACACACAGAGACAGAAAGGAATTACAAGGGGGCAGAAACATACGCACGATCTCCCGCGGAAGCGTAAGCATATTATAATTTCTAATCGAAACGCTGCTGGAATCCTATTGTTTCCCTTTTCGTCTGTTTCCGACCAACGGCTCGGTTCTCGGGCATCCATTTTATTCTTTGGCGGCCAGTTCGAACGCGTTTTCTTCTTCTGTGAAAGCGGAATGCGAGATATGAATATGAAAACGGGGAGAGAACGAACCAAAGCGTTTCCATATTCGTATAGAATCTCGTATTTAATTTGACAGGAGCATTATGTAACGTCTTTTGAATAGAATAAAAATGGTTCTTCGGTATAGAATATAGTTTTGTTTCCCTACATATACATACATACATACATACATACATACATACATACATATATATATATAATTGGAGGGTGGAGCTATCTATCGCTACTCTCGAATAGGAGAGAGATCTTTGTTACCAAGCTGTTATAACTGGACCACCTTTGGAAAGTAGCTTTAGTGGCCTTGGAGGCGACCACACTCAATGGCATTCGCGCGCATCGTATGGGTATAGTAGTACCTCTTCGTTCGGGTCTTTCGATTTTAACTTGAAAAATAAATATCTACGTTTACGGGATTTTGAAAGGAATAATACGATCGAAACGATCCCGCTCGAGGTCTCCTCCTTCCCCCGCCCCGTCCGTCCCGTCCCGTCCAGTCCCACCACTCCCCGCCTAAAGTACATGGACTTCTTAAAAGGAACGTTCCGGATGTCACGATACTTTCCTGACGTAGATACTGGTCTGATAGTATCGTTTATATGGAAAGTATCTCGCGAAAGATTTGCCCGTAAGCAAGATTATGCGAACACATACGTACTATACGTATGTACTTACTTACCTACTACTGCGCAGTATCTTTAAGTAGAGAGAACAAGAGAGAGAGAGAGAGAGAGAGAGAGAGAGAGAGAGAGAGAGAAGTCAGGAAGAGCATCGTTCAAGAACGCCCGCACGACTTAGGAAAATTCGCCCGCTTATCCGTCGTTTCGTAGCTTGTAATTTTCCGTTCAACCGTGTAATAGAGGTATTAAGGATTCTCAAATACATTATATGCTAATTGCGATCGAAGCGAAAGCTTTCGAGTCTTATCGTAAGTCGTCGGTGTTTGTCGTTGAAAAATATTTGATTAGAATAGAGTAGCTCCCGCAAATAATCTCGCATCGAATTCGAGCCTAACAAGTGCGTTACGGCGATAGCTAAGTAGGCTCATAATATATATATATATATTATACATATATACACACGAGACGAAACCGCCCCGCCCGAAGGAGAAGGATTATTCAAAGCGACGGAGGTTCCTCCGATATTAAAATTCACGTTACGTCGATATAAGAGACTCCTTAAAAATCTCATTCGCTCTGCTATATCCCGTACGTGCTGCATAACTATGTTTATACATACATATACACGTAAGGAACGGTACTAGAAAAATAACGGAGCGTGTCATGGCCTCGATTCCGCGAGTGCAGCGAGCTGAATCTGCGTTTTGGTACGGCAAGGGAGACAAGAAAAAAAAAAAAGGAAAGAAAGAAGGAGAAATAGAGAAAAGAAAAGAAAAGAAAAGAAAAGAAAAGAAAATCGCCGAAGTCAAGAAAGAGAGTGAGCGATCGAACGAGCTGGACTTTAGTAAGTAAGCGACATAAATATTTATGAAAAGCAATAAATGTCGGTTCCCTTTCGTCGGATTTTTTTCCTTTCCTTTTTTTCTTTTCTTTTCCTGTTTCTTTTCTCTCTCTCTCTCCCTCTTCTTTAAACCTTAATACATTAAATCTTCTCTTAGAAATATATCATAGGCTGTGACCACTTTCTACGTGGGATGTATGTAATTCAGCTCGCACGTGCACACAGGATTTCGTAGCGCGTATTACGCACGTGTCTTTTTGTCCTCACCGTTGGCGACTGTACGTACGTACGTACGATATACGATCAAATTCGATTACGAAACTTCTTTCCAGCATCGGCCCGATGGATCGTTCGCGCGAATCGAATTTTCTTCGTGATCATTACAAATCAATATCATTACAAATTATGATATACAAAAAAGTTTCAAGATTTACGCACGCCCGTATCCTATCCATGTCGCCAAGTGGAGATATCTCTTGATTGAAAAAAGAAAAAGAAAGAAAAAAAAAAAGAAGTACTCCTGCTGCACCAGACTGCAACACGTGGTATGCGCTAGCGACGCGAGGGCTTCGGAAAATCCTGTTTGGTTAATCCGCTTCGTTCGTTCAAAATAAAGAGATCGACTGCAGCAAAAGATACGTTTTCATATAGACACAAACTTGCCGTCTAACATATAATATTTGCATTCTATTTTAAATTCCTATCGATTTTTTTGTTCGCGCTTGCGAACGATAAGCTGACAAAGAGAGAGAAAAAAGACGACTTCGTCGTCCTCGTTTTCGACCTTTCTTCTCTCTCTTTTTTTTTTTTTTTTTTTTTTTTTTATTAATTAAATTATTTCGGGCACACGACGAACACCCTTTGCATGAAATTAGCCGTAGGCAAAAAGTTGTCTCGTTGTATTATTAATATTTATAAGGGTATACCTTCTTGCAATAAGAGCTCGTTGATTTTATCCCCAGCGCTGTCAATACTTTGTAAATACTACGAAACATCGTGTGACAAGAATCAACATTAACGCTGGCCCAAGATGTGACTCCACCTATTAATAATAATTTCCCTCGAAACATTAGATACGCTTCCTTGGATAAATATATCCGTGGAACGAGAGTTTCGGGCCAAGGTCAGAGTCTTTTGAGTCTTCTAGTTCTCTTCTCTTTTTTTTCCAGGGAATAGAGAGAGAGAGAGAGAGAGAGAGAGAGAGAGAGAGAGAGAGAGAGAGAGAGAGAATGAGTAAGGCCATGGTATAATATAAGCAGGACGAAGAAAAAAAAAAAATATATATTCCTGATACGAAAACGAGTTTCCTATTCATCGAGAATTTTTCACCGTCGCCGTCTCGATCGTCAAAAGGGGATGATTAACGAAATTACGTTTCGAAAATTGCATCGATATGTGGTTGGGACTTGTCGAGTCGAATTGTTTCTTTCGATCACGCACATCCTGTAATTTACAAGACGAGTCTACTCTCCAAGTTATTATGATATTTAAGAGAAAGGTAAGAAGAAGGCAAACGTCTTTCGCCTCTTGATCCACTGAACTAGAACGAAAGCGTCAATCGGTATCTCTCTTTGAAAGTGTTCATCTAATCTTAAAAAGTGAAACAAAAAAAAAGAGAACGAAAAAGAAGTAAGAGTAATTTATCTTTAAAAAGAAGAAGAAGAAGAAGAAGAAGAAGAAGAAGAAGAAGAAGAAGATCGATGGGAGAGCATAGATAAGAAAGATCACGTGTATACCGGTGGTGTCTCACGTTTCACGAGCGATCTCAATTTTCCCTATCGATAGTCAAACAGGCAAAGCCTCTCACCCAATTTCACGTGAAAATCCGTGGTATCCAAAACCGATAAGTAGTAGACTCGCACTCGGGTACTAGAATATCATCGTCTATCGTACGATAGACGTCAGAAGCCTCTTCGAGTTAGCGTTCGTCAGTCTTCGATGTCGGAACACTAAGAAGGGTTGGAAGGTATATAAAGGGGTGAGAGTGAGAGAGAGAGAGAGAGAGAGAGAGGAAAATCAAAGACTTAAATCTCTCACGCGCGTGTAAGCACGTGTATACACGTTAGTCGACCATTCTTTCGAGCCACGTTAAATCCAGGGCTTAAGTCTCTAATTGAAAGACTGGCCCTGGTCACGATATCGCCCCTTTCCCCCCTTTTTTCTTCCTTTTTTTTTACCTTTTTCTCTCTTTTACTCTTTTTTCTCCCTTTCTTTCACCCTCCGTCTATGCGTACATGCGAGAGAGAGAGAGAGAGAGAGAGAGAGAGAGAGAGAGAACACGGTAACACTTTCGGTCACAGAGAACCGCCCTAAATATGAGAGTGGACATTTTGGAGCAAACTCCAAATGCCGCCTAGCAATTCGTCCGATAACGAAGGGTGCCGCAGAGAGACGCGTACACATAGATACGCACGCGTATAGAGACACATGCTAATGCGCATACTAACCGGTACACGGCTCAAATTCGCACGTGCTGCCGACACATACGTCGCTGAAGCGGATAGTAAAAAGAGGCTTCTCCGGTGGAAACGGCCGTCGAGTTACAGGCTCCGTGTTATCGATCTGCGCAACACCCGGTACATGCGAAATGTCCGCCAACGGACGCCCAATCTCTCTCTCCCTCTATCCCTCTCCCTCCCGTTTCCCTTTCTCCTTCCTCTCTCGTGCTCATCTATATCTATCCATTTATCTCTGTCCATCTGTAGATTCAGCTACACGTTCATGCATCCAACTCTGTATGTTGCTACACCCTTTTTACTCTCTCTCTCTCTCTCTCTCTCTCTCTCTACCTCTCTCCCACTCCTCCGAGAATCCAATACCATTTGGAGGAACCAGTCGATAGCGAATCGAGAAACTATACGATTGTGCTCGTAAAAAAAAGAGACAATGGGGGCAAAGAAAAACGCTTGATTCCCCTTGCATCGATAATCCCATGAAGATGGTCGTGCATCGTGCCACGTTGGTTTCCTCTCTCTCTCTCTCTCTCTCTCTCCCCTCTCTCTTCCTCTCTTCGTTCCTGTTTTTAGACTGGCATAATTTATACCGCGTTATTCTCCCGTTCGAACGGAATCGCGAGTCTCGATCAGCGTCTAGATGCGTCTCGCATGCGTCAACGTCGTCCCAGATACGGATCATCATCACCCGAACGACTTTATTCGTTTCTCGTATGTGTTATTATCGATTCGGTCGAGAGGAGAGGTCTCTTTGAAAACAATTTTCGAAGAAAATCTCAAAGTTCTCGCTTGGGGAATCATTATTTATCGATTAATTAATTCATTTATTTATTAAAGATTAATGCATGCGAACGCGGCATTCTATGGGCGGACGAGTCGCGTTGAAAAGGTTAACGACGATCTAAGATCATTATTAGGGAGATTGGAGACGATCGAACGACGACGCGTAAAAGAGAAAAACGAGTTCGCGTGACCGCATTTATCATCTCTAACGAGTTGACTTCTATGGATTCAGAAAAAGAAACGGTCTTTATCGGTTTATATTGCATCGTCTTTCATGTGCGAACGGGACATGTATGTGGCGTATCACTCGAAGTAAACTGGACGCGAGTCGAGCGGACGAAGACGAAGAAAAAGGAGATGAAGATGATGATGAAGAAGAAGTAGAAGACGAAGAAGAAGAAGAAGAGAAACAGAGTGAGAAGGAGAGAGAGAGGGAGAGAGAGAAGGGAAGAAGAAAGGAGGAGGAGGAGGAGGAGGAGTTTCATGCGCGTTAGATACGTCTTGGACACGATCTTCGTTGCGTCGCTCGTATGTCGCTCAAGGGTGCGTGACTCGGAAACGCAGTCATAAGAAAATTTATGCAGCACGCCCTCGAACGTGCCATACGTGCTTCGGCAAACGAGTTTCGAGCCGTAACAACACATCGTCCGACTCTTCGCGTCGAACCAGAACGCTTTTTTTACTTTGCGATAGATGCGACGACGCTTTGTCTCGATTCTTTTTTTCTCTTTTTTTTTTTTCTTTCTTTTTTTTTCCTTCAAAAAAGTTTACCTCCCTCGAGTATATGAATTCCGAATCGTCCGAGCCCAGAACTACGTATTTTTTTCGATAACGAGTGACGTTTCATATATTCGCCTCGTTCGTCCTCGTTTGTATTGCAAATATATGTAAATGGGGAATGTCCAATACGACTCCGACCGGTAAAAGCATATTTTTTTGAACAAACGTTTGTCTACGCTCCTCGTCAATTTTGTAATCTTTACTTCACGAGCTTGTCAAGAGGATCGAATGTAATGCAATCTCGGAGTACATTTTACACGACGAAGGGTAACTTTCCGATAGCCGATGTGTATGCGGATGAACGACTCGAAAGAGAATAATTTCTGAGCTAACGCTTCGCGGCGAACGCTCCTCTTTTTTGTTTTTTTTTTTTCGTTGTGATCGCTCGCGTTTCCCGCTTAACGGCGAACCAACGGCGATGTATTTCTCTTGCAATTCATTAAAGAGTAGGTATATCGAACTCATTAAAAAGAAATTATCAACATCCTTCGAGTTTCACGAGCGAAAATGTGTGTTCAGAGATAGATAGATAGATGGATAGATAAATAGAGAGAGAGAGAGAGAGAGAGAGAAGTTCGATTAAACCATTCGATCGTGATAAATTATTAAAGCAAAATTAATATATAATTATCTACCAATCAACGGGGAAACATTCACTACCGGGCAAAATTAATGGAAAAGTATCGACGAATAACAAAATGAGACTATTAATCGTTAAGCGTTCGCTGTGCTGCCACTCGTGCATGTATATATATGCACCTCCTGCACTTGAAACCAACGAGAGGCACGGTGAGCGAAAGAGAGGGAGTAGTAGTAGCGCATCTATTAAACGTTAGCGATCTCGAGCGATACTCGAATGCTGCGATGGACCGATTATACCTCGGTTAACTGCGAACGCGAAGCCTCTCCCTTGAGAGATACTTGTGCATACGTACACACAAACGCAAATACCTAAACGTGTTCTGTCACGGAACATGCTCGTCCCTCTACATCGAATTATGTGGAATAGCGTACAAGGTGGTGTGCTGTTACCGTTGCCGTTGCTATCGATGTTGCTGTAGCTGTTGCGAAATACCACTCGGAGAACGCATATCGCATTGTTCGCTGACTCGATAATACACACACGCCGTGTTTGCGAGCGCAAACTCTTAAACCAGCCGCGAGATTAGATACGTATCGAAACGGATCTCCACCGGGGTAAGATCTTCCTTCGAAATCTCTCTAACAGGTATCGACTTCTTCCCTGTTACAGTTTTCTTTTCTTCCTCCTTGCTATTTAAGAAATACAATCTTTTGTCCTACGTTAAAGTGTTCTTTTCGAAAGAAAGAAAAACATCACCTACATCTTTATCCCGTAATAAATGCTTATTATATCGGTAAGATTGCTATTTCTAATAATAGAAGAGAGACTCTTTCGTCATGAGAAATATCAAAGAGATAGCGATCGATCTCAAAGACGTTCTCGCGTCTCCTCATTGTGCGTTTCGTGTCCTTGATAGGATGCGCATAGATTTTAATAGAATTAGTAATCCTCGAGTGAGTGAGTGAGTGAGCGAGAGAGAGAGAGAGAGAGAGAGAGAGAGAGTGCGAGAAGGATAGAGAAAAATAGTCTTTGTCGATTCGCCGACACGATCGTCGTTGATCGCGAGACAATACGTGACTTACCACATGAGTTCTATGATGCTGATGATGCATAGTGTGATGATGATGTCTCTTCTCCTTCGCATGATGTTTACCGTGGTGCTTGCTACCCCGGTGCGGCGGATAGGTGTGATAAATCATGTTAACGCCGAAGCAGGGCTGGCGTCACCTGACCTCGACGAGATTACACTTGGACATCCCCATCTGTTGTTGGCCAGTCTGATGATTCTGATGAGTAGTCACGGTCAGACTGGCGCCGCAATTGGCGTTTTGAAGTTTCCTCGTCCCCGTCGTCCCCGTTCCCGTCGTAGTCGATGAACTCTGGTGATGTTCGCCCGAGCACCCACCACCACCACCACCACCGCTCGACTGTTTTTCATCGACCTCCGAAGAATTCCTCAGTGTAAGATCGTCATCGTCGACGTCCACGGCGAAGGCGATACGATGATGAGACATCAGTTTGACATTCGTAGTGATCGGCGTCACCGTAGTAGCCGGATCCAACTTTACCAGGGCAGCTTGCAATTCCAAGGCATCCATCTCATTGATTCGATAAACCAACGATTCTTTCTCTCCCTTCCTTTTCCTCCTTTTTTTTTTTTCCACGGATCGAGTTACCACTCTTCGTGCTCTTACGAAGCCTTATTCAACCAGAGATCCAGATATACCGGCTCGTTCGAGTCTATTTTCCTCTCTCTTAATTTTAAGATCAACAGAGAGAGAGAGAGAGAGAGAGAGAGAGGGGGAGGTAGAAAGAAAGAGAGAGGAAGGGAGGGAGGGAGAGAGAGACTCTCCCAAACGATTTTGTTAACGAAAACCTCTCGGATAACGGATTACCGTACGATAGAAAAACTGTTTGAACTCCGAAATATTTTTTCCACCCTTAGGCGGAATCATTACATACCTATACACAGGACAGACACCCGCGCACGATTCACGCACACACACAAAACGCGCGCGTGCGCGCGCACGCTAAAGTTCGGAAGCTTTTTCTATTTCCACTATCTTTCTCTCTTTCATTTCTCTTTCTCTCTCCGTCTGTCTCTCTCTCTCTCTCTCTCTCTCTCTCTCTCTCTCTCTCTCCTCTTCCTTGCTATTTCACCTTCTCCTTCCGCTAATGGCCACGATCGTTTTCATGAAAACGTTAGACAGGAAGTCGACCCGTTCCCTGCGCATCGATAGTCACCGTTCGATCTTTCCACTTCGTACAGTTATCTATCTATCTATCTATCTATCTATCTATCTATCTATCTATCTATCTATCTATCCATCTATCGATCGATCTATCTTCCTCTCACAATCGGCACAAACAGCACACCACAGTTCTTTTGATTTCACCTTTTGATTAAAACCCGCTCACGAACGTACTCCCATCGGTGGTCTCGATCGTGCGCGCTCTACGAGGAAAAAGGGAGAAAAAAAAAGAAAAAAAAAAAAAGAAGAAGAAAAAGTTACGAATCGTTCGATGGGCGACAAAATATCTATATCTATATATATATATATATATATATATATAGAGAGAGAGAGAGAGAGAGAGAATGAGAAGCAAGAGTTTCCTTACGTCAACGTCGACCTTTAATTTCGATCGACCCTATGTAAACGGATGTTTCGCGAACGAGAAGTAAAAAAGGAAAGTGCCCGAGGAGGTTTTTTCTATTGCCAAGTTTTGCCTTGACTTACACCGACTAGGAAGGAACAAGTTTTAACAAAGCCAGTGTTTTCTCTCTCTCTCTTTTTTTATTTAATTTTACGAAACTAAAATATAAGCGAAGATAAAAAGAGTATGACGAAAACGAAACACGAAGAGCGTCAAAATTTCCGATAGTCATTGTTAATTCGAAGGACGTCTCCTTGCGAACGCCAACGCGAATTGTATAAAGAAACTAAGGGAACGTTGAAAAGGTGGAGAAGGAAGTAAGTAGCGTGCAAATTTTCCTAGGCCAATTCAGGAGCGATAATTCGAGTCCCATTAGGCGATCGAGTGTTCTCCCATCGATGTCTCGAGGCCGACACGCCTCGGGCCATCTCTCTCTCTCTATCTCTTTCTCGGTTGCGGTTCGTTCCGTTCGAATAATGGAAGGTAACGTTCGGTCGTTCGTTCGTTCGTTCGTTCGTTCGTTCGTTCGCTCGCTCGCTCGCTCGCTCGCTCGTCGGTTGTCTTTGTCGTCGTCGTTACTGCACTACTACCGCTGGTATTGCTCTCGTTGCTACACGGCCCCGTAGATCACGGTCATTATGCACGAGCTCGTGAGCTCGCGTGACCGTCTTCGTTACGTGCCAGTAAACGGGCCAAGCTCTGTGTGTGATCTATCGCGGGCTACCGTTCGTTTTATCGTTCCCTCGTTGCCTGTCCTCTTACGTCGACCGTCGCGAAGGATATGCGAGAGAGCGAGAGAGCGACAGAGAGTTTATGTGCCCGACAGTTTACTACCACAATCAAAACAACAACAACAACAACAACAACACAACAACAACAACCTCTACATCGATGACGTAGAGGATGGGCCGCTTCTGCCTGGGAAATACTCGAGGAAGCATTGCGTACTTCGAGGACACGAAACGATCATAGGGATCTATGCCAAACGCTGCGTCAACATTTCCTCTTTGATCTACACCCTTGGTTTTTATTTATCTACGTATATACGGGAGTAGTGTAGTAAGTAGATTCGAAACGCGAGTCGGAAGAGAAAGTAAATCGATCCGATGCGGACTTTTTTGTTTCTCCCTCCCCTCCCCACCCCTCACCATCCCCCCAATGCGCGCAAGAAAGTTCAATAAATAATTCTTACGTTTATGTTTCAATGGTAGGAATTAAAAGGATGAAAAAGGAAAAAAGAAAATATATTTCGTCGCGAATAATGCGATGGAAGAAAAGTTGGATCGAGTCCCAATGTACGAAAAGGACTTGCTTTTTTCTTTTATTCTTTTATGTTTCTTTTTTCTTTTTCTTTTTTTTTTTTCTTTTTTTCTTCGTAACACCAAATAATGCAAATCCCGAAAATGAAAATGTACGAGCCGTAGTTCGAGTTCGAAACTGTCGGTCGAACGATTTCAGTTTCGCAGCTGAACGTTGCACCGAGTAAAAAGGTGACAATATTTACCGTTTCGCCTGACGTATTTTTCAATTCTCCCGTAGCGTGTTTGGATCTCTTCTCCCTCTCTCTCTCTCTCTCTCTCTCTCTCTCTCTCTCTCTCTCTCTCTCTCTCCCTTTCTTATTTTTGTCATGAAACGCGGAGTATGATTTATATAGCTTAATGTGTCTGCTGGTGCAGAGATAAAAGGTAGAAATTTGCATACAACATCTAGGAGGTAGACATCTGTAATCCTCAGCCAAACGTTTCCTCTTTCTCTTTTTTTTTCATTTCGAAGAAGGAACGAACGAACGAACGAACGAACGAACGAAACCTGAAACTTCTTCGTCGCAAAGTGTCCGTGGGTGGATGTCGAGAGTTATCTATAGGTAGTTCCAAACGTACTTTAACGCCGAGCTAACGCCGTATCACCGGAGATACGCGGATAGAGGCAACAAAGAAAAAAAGAAAAAAAAAAAAATGAAGGAACGGTACCTAGGTTGATTATAAAGTTGCACGATGGCATCGTTAAAACTGGCAAGAGAGATAAAGTCGTTTTAAAGCAGAGAGAAAGCTTCTGCTTTCAAAGATCCGAGAAACACAGCGATTCGATGGTTCGCGTCGTAATGGAGAAAGATGTCGTTATTGAATGGATATTGAAAAAAGGAAAGAACAAAACAAAGAAAAGGGAAAAGAAAATAATGCAAAATATCGAGATACGAGAAAGAATTTTAATTATCATTAAAATTCCATCGAGTTTCGATGAGGAGATTAAAAAAGTTGGACGAATGTCTAAAACGATTATCTAGAAATCTTTCTCTCTCGAAGAAGAAGAAGAAGAAGAAGAAGAAGAAGAAAGAGCATGGATACGAATCCTATAAGGAATTTCAAGGGCGCGAGTCGATGAGTTCGGGACTCCCGAAAGGACGGTCAATGCACTTTCAGACTCTTTTGTGTGATTCGAACGCGTTCCTAAATCATTTTCATGAGCATTATAAGATAACATTAGGGGCGGGGAACGCCCACGGAACTTGTCCCTTCTCTCTCTCTCTCTCTCTCTGTGTGTGTGTGTTTCTTTTTCTCTCAATTTGACGAGGAAACATCGCGAGCCCAACGGTCACCATTGTTTCAAGCGACGATTATACCGTGTTCCCCTTTTCACGAGCTCTACTACTATTTTAACGAGAAAGTGTAGTAAAACGAAAGAGCTGAGAGAACAAAATAAAGAGAGAGAGAGAGAGAGAGGTAGTTTATTTTCTCAAAGGAAAAGAAAAAATCAAACGATCGTAAAGAAAAGACGATTAAAAGGTTCGAGTGGTTTGGAACAAAGGGTCTTCGACTGCGAGCTGGACAATGACTTTCTCGTCGTTTAAAATACCACGACCTCTATATTACCTCGAAGAAGAAGAAGAAGAAGAAGAAGAAGAAGAAGAAGAAGAAGAAGAAGAAGAAGAAGAAGAGAAGAAGAAGAAGTAAAAGAAGAGGAGAAGCAGAAGAGAAGAATGAGATAGGAGCTCGAGGATGAAGAATATATAGTAGCTTCTCGTTTGCTTCTTCCGTGAGCATAATGGTAGCGTTACTCTTTGTTGCAGCTACTTCGTGTCAGAGCGTAGATAATTAAAGGGCGTGGAACTAGACAGGTACTCTCGCGCATATACCGGTACACCTCTTCTTCGTAAACGATCGTACCGGAAGCTATTCTGGTCCAGAAGATTAGCAACTAGGCACAACGGGAAACGTTCGAGCAGTAACGACGTCGGCGTTTGATTTCACCCTGACAAGATACGATAGACGATCATTTTGCGCCCGGCCCGAAGACTCTATTTCAACTTTGGATCTAATTTCAGTAACGGTAGAAGGACGACGATAAAATGAATAATAAAAAAACAAGAAAAAAATTAAACAAACTTTTCGTTTAAGCGAATTTGTTTTTATCGCGAATCAAATCCTCCGATTCGATGTACGGTAATTTAAGAGGTTAATAATATCGATAAAACAAAGGCTAAGGGTAAAAAGGATGGACGTCGATAACGAGCGAGTACATATAGGATTGTGGAGAGTCAAATATCTGCCAGCCGCAAAACGTTAATTAAAGTGCGCTCTATATCGAAAGCTTTTCGCTTGCTTTATAGTGTCTAATCAAAGACGAGCCAATAATAGTGCCAACCCTCCCCCTTTTCTTTCTTTACCTCCCTACGACCGATCTCGTAATATCACGTTAATCAATTAAGAAAGTATAATGAAATTTATTACCAACCGCCCGGAGGGTTCCATTTATGAGCGACGAGTCAACGCGCGACCGCTCTATATCAATTTTCCTAACGTCGAAATTCACTTAAATTGTATATTTCGTGTGTAAGCGAACAGAAAAAAAAGAACTTTGCGACGTAACGTGCAAAGGGGACGCGTAAATTACTCGACTACTTTGACGGTAAGAACGAAATAAAGGAAAGAAAATACTAAAATATCGTCAACGAAGAATATGTCTTTGAGTTTCCAGTGAAACCTGGCGACTTTGCGTTCGCTCTCTCTTTCTCTCGCGAAGAAAAAAAAAAAGAAAAAAGAAAAAAAAGAAAAAAGAAAAAAAAGAAAACGTAAGTAAGATAAGAAATCCTTTGAACGTTAAAAGTCGTTATAGCTCTATAGGAAAGGCACGAAGCTGAGAAGAAGGTTGAGCCGATCCATCGGACGTCATGGATATACATAGGCGGAGTACCGCTGTTGCTGGCTACTTTCTTGCCGTTTTCTTTTATCCTTTTCTTTTCGTTTCGTAGGTGCTTTCTCGTGTAGAACAAACCATGGCTACCAGTCGTGGCAGCTAAGTTTAAGTGGGGTTACGAGATGAGGGTCAGCCCGTTATTGCCGCATAATGCCGGAGATATACGCGATGGATAGCGTTAAGCTCGCTCCGTAGATTAGACGTTATAACGACAGTGATAGGATAATAACCAATAACAAACTCTCGCGCGTGACCAATAATATTCCCGATTTCCATCGAATAACATGGAAGAATTACGTTTGCAAATTTTTTTTCTCTTTTCCATCGTACAAAAATTCCATGGAAATTCAACGAGCCCGACAATATCGAACCTTTCGTTCCTAACGAACCCCCGACATACGACGTAAATATATGCGTATATTTTCAATTCAAACGCGACGTTATATCGATCATCCCTCTAAAAGGAATCTTCTTTTTCGAATAAATGGAATAAAGACTGAAAAAGGATAAAAATGGCATCGATTTATACAGACTCTATAATTAATGGGGCAGTTTGGAATAGGGAGATAACGAGATTGCCATTGGATTAAATTTAATAAGGATAATCCGCGTACCAAATGATTTTCCGAAAAAAAGAAGAAGAAGAGGAAGAAGAAGGAGAAAAAAAGTCGAGAGTTTAATCGGTCACGACGAGGACCGAACGACGTTTCACCGTTTGGGACAATTTATATCCTTTATAGAAGAAAAGAAAAATCGATTTGAGAATCCTTTCGTAGGTTGTTCTTCATGGCGATCGGTACGGTGACTTTATCGAAGGAAAATACCGTAAAGCGCGAGACAAAGGTAAATCGAATTACCAAGTCGTCTAGTCTCTTTTTTTGAGCGATTGCTAAGACATCGTCCCGATGGGACAAACGAGAAAAGTCAGTCGTGAGGAAAATCATGTCCTCGAGCCGTGAAGATAAATCCGAGGACAATTCTTATCCCCGATAACGAGAGGTCTAGTGATTCTGGAAACGACAGGGCAAGTGCCAACCTCCGAGTTACCGCTGAGTTTCAGTGGAAAACGAATCTCTGGGGCGTAAACGAGTTTTGGTTCGATCTTCGTCAATGACGAAAGATACCAGAGAGAGAGAGAGAGAGAGAGAGGATCGAAAGTCACGGAAGCTCGACTGACGATGTATAAAAAACAAAAAAAAAAAAACGAAAGAATTACAATTGTCTCAAAGTAGACAAATCTTCCTTCCTTTCATTTTCCTTTCTACTTTAATCTCTTATCGTTTATTACAGAGATATTTTTTTACGAGGTACTTGACCGTACCGAGGAACTATAATCGGGAACTACGACGAACATCGTAGATACGCGCGCGCGCGCGCGGTGTAGGTTGAAATCAAACTCGCCACCTGGCTTTATCGCGGACTTTAAAGACTTTTAACGCTGTACGAACATATTTACGAGCGCTCGTACGCAATGCCCGATCGTATGCGTCGAAAGCTATACTGTAGGTATGACATAGAAGTCGTTTCGAGATCGAATAAATACTGCGACCGGTAAAACAAAGCTTTCGCCTTTCAAAGTCCCCTTCCCTACCCCTTCCGCACCGAGCGTTATGACGTAAACTGGAGTTTCAAAGGAACTTATTATAGTCGCGAGATTACACTGAATTTTCTTTCAAATATCGTGTAATTTTACTAGAGAGGGAGGAAAGCATTCGAAAATGTTTGGATAAAGCGAGCCATATGACGGGATCTCTACAACGTGGGCGTTGTAACCCTCGTTGGGGGAGGAAGGATTGATAGGTCCATCCATCGGTTCGACAATAGATCCATCGAATTTACCAGGCCCAACAATACGTTCGGTGTACGTCGCGTTAGGTCGGGGCATCGATCAAATTATTCGTCGGGGCGTTCGAGGCTCTTTGGATAATATCGTATGAGACTATAGATAAACATCGATACATAGGTAGTACTTAGGTACGATGCTGTTTTACTCTCGATTACGAAAGCACTTATCCGTAAAGATCGCGAATAACCGAGACATAATCCCCGACGCGTTCCGATTTAGTTGTTCGTTCGGGATCGCAATAAAGGTGGCTCGTAAAATGGTCTCGGTTTCGTGTTCTCGATCGAAGAGAGACACGCGCACGTCTCCGAGCGATACCACAGCCGATCAGCCTAATTAATATCTCGAAACTGGCGTGCCGAGTCGATATCTCGTACGCCGAGGAACACACTCGGTCTTATCGTCGAGCTATCGCCGACTAAAAGTCGGTCAGCTGTGAGACGTTTTATTATTCGCCTCGGTTAAATACGAACCGAACACGATTACATCGTGTATGTGTCTAGCACCCGCGTATTAGTCTCTCGACTACTTGCGACGATCGGAGATAGGATACGTAAGAAATTTTATCCTCAAATTCGTAACGAACTTGACAAATTCTTATTTAAGAGTACTCGTCTTCACTTCCGTCGCGATTACTTTTCGAGGATAATCAAAGAGAAAAAAAGATGGAGAAGGGTCAACACGACGGAGAAAAATTCAGCGGTCGACACGTTGGTAATAAAAATTTTCGACGATTTACTGGTTGGCTCGGTTAAAAGAGAAGAAAGGACGTCGAAGAAGCGAAACGCGCGCGCGTAATCTCGTCGTAGAAAATTTTACGAGCTAAATCGCGCGCACCGATCGTCATTGTGCGATATTACGGATCATTAAGCGAGATCGGTCAGAGTCAAGCGGGTTTCTTCCTTCAAAGTATCGTATCTCTCCGTGGCGTTGCTTTCTAGATCGTTAGTCAGGCCGCGTCGATAATAACTCCGTGTATTTTCTACGTCGATTCGCCGTCGAGGTTTTACGTTATATGTACACGCGCGTAGTAGTTTATACGAATAATACACACGTCCCCGCATACGTCCGCACGAATCGAATCTATCGTTAACGTTTGATTTCGTTCTATGAATATGTACGTCAAAAGAAACGGTACTCTTTTGTCGAATGATCAAAAAATCTATGCCTTTCTCGTACGATCTCGTTCGTAATTGATCGACGTATCGCTCCCATCTCTTCTCCCTCCCTTTTACATACCGAACATGTAACATAACCGTTTCCTTTCGAGCTTTCGTTGAAAGATCGTAGAAAAAAATAAAGAGAAAAAAAAGAACAAAATACACACAGAGAGATAGATAGACGTAAACGAGAAAGT